>PGWS01037014.1:0-55951 GCA_002896235.1 Cicer reticulatum | reverse complement strand
TGTGTAAAAGCGTTGTAAAAGACATCCGTGTGTTATTATGTTATATGAATGTTTTTTAAAGCCTTTTACAGCGCTTTTACACATAAGCGCTCTAAAATGTCTCTTTATGATAATTTAAAAGGCTTTTTACAGCGCTTATGTGTAAAAGCGCTATAAAAGACCTCCGTGTTGTTTATCATTATGCGCTTTTATATAAATGTTTTTTAAAATGCCTTTTACAGCGCTTTTACACATAAGCGCTCTAAAAATATCTCTTTGTGATAATTTTAAAAGGCTCTTTTACAGCGCTTTATGTGTTAAAGCGTTTGTAACAGACCTCCTTGTTTTTTTTAAAGCCTTGTTTCTTTGTGTTTTGTTATGTTATGTTATTTTTTAAACAAGCTCAACATGCAAAACCCACATAACTGGTCACCACCAAAATCTCTTCTCCTTTTATGCATCTTCTTCACAAACATCAACACCCTTTTTATCTCTTTACATTCTCTTTCCTTCTTAAATCGAAACTGTGTTCCTTATCGTTCGAGAAAGTTCGTACATGTGCTCCTTTTAATGGTTGTCCAAATATGTCTTTTCGAGTATTCAGGATCATTGCCATGTTGCGAAAAAATGGGTTTGAGTCTGATGTTTTGTTAACAATTGTTTTTGGGGATTCCCATGATGCGTACAAGGTGTTTGAAGAATATCCTGTTAGAGATAGTCATGTTAGGGTGTTCTGATGAAGATTATTTTAAAGCTTGTTTACAACGCTTTGTCAAATAAGCGCTGTAAAATGTCTTTATTTGACTTATTTTCAAAAGGGTCGTTTACAACGCTATTTTATAAAAAAGCGCTGTAAAATGCTTTTGTGTTTTGATTTATTGGGTTCAATTTTGGATGACTGTAACTCAGACATTTATTTCCAAACGAATTGGCACTTAATTTTACATTATACTAAGTGACATTAGTAGCAAACTGTTGAGATGTTATAACACATCAATTAATTGTGATTATTGCACGCCATATTAGAATATTAGTGTAAACCATGCCTTACTAATTGGGATATAAACCATTCAAATTAATATAAGTGACTTAATTTGCTATTCTGCCATATTAGTATAATAACACTTCAATTCAAATTACATGCTATTAATCACAATAATTCAGATTAATAGTTCATATTATCACAAAATAATATTAGATACAGACATGCATAACTTATATAAACAATTAAGCAACATACATTAAGATCCCTTCTTCTTTTCCCTTGGTGACATTCAACATTTGTTTTGTCATTTACAATATCGAAACGATGGATTAATCCAAATTCCCTCACATGATCACTCTAAGATATAAACCATCATCAGTTGAATCAATTTCATGTGGTTAGTGGGGATGTTGCAATAAAAGAATCATTACCACCAAAAAATCTTCATCATTTATTGTTGATCATCACTATTTTATTGGTCGATAGGACAACAGACCATTTATCATCAGAAGGTCATGACATAAAAACACTTGTTGGAGCTTGCGACGCTAAAATAAAGGCTCATCTTGTATCACACCCTATTTAAAATCGACAAGCAGAATCCTGACTCATCAATACCGAACGCCATATTTATTATCGACCCCACTTGCAACCAACATATGGGAACACGAAACAATTGTGTAGTCTAACTCCCATATGCGATCGATAACGGCCCAAAATATGATAGATTTGCATATATTGGTTTTTGTCTTTTGCACTTGAGACATGCAAATCGCTTCAGCTACGAGAGTGATCCACTATTTTGCATAGTGGTCTGATCATCTTGTTCTTTTGGTATAAAATGTGTAGCCGTTAATAACATAACCAGTGTAAGAAAAGACATGTAAGCTTAGACCATTGCTAGCCACCTCAATCTATTTTGAATTTGATCCCGGGTCTATATCAAATTTGACAATTATGTGATTTTTTAACCATGTTACAAAACTTCGATTGTGCTCTCGAGTTATCCCAATTTTGATCCTATTCATGTTCAAACGAGATAACTGTCAATGTGTATTGTAACATATGGTTGAACCTCGTCATCATTGTGCAGAACATACAATTGTGCCTGCTTCCATTCTGTCCTTGATATAGTCAGTAGTCTCCTTCCAGTTATCCTTCTCCTGATATTCTTCCCGAATGACGAGACATGGGAAACCCTATGGATTCAACATTGGACAGATATTCAGTACAAAATTCAGCAGCCTCTTCAACAATGTATCGTTCAGACAATACAACCTTCTGGTCGACTTCTTACTTTTTTACGTACCCTTTAATATTTTCATATATCGTTCTATCGGATACATCCATCTCATATAAGCTGACCCACAAAGTTGTGTCTCCTTAACCAGATGAACAGTAAGGTGAACCATTATATCAAAAACAGATGGTGAGAAATACATTTCAAGCTCACACAAAGTAACAACAATTTCCCTCTGCAATGTCGGTAATTTCTGAGGGTCGATCACTTTACAACAAATTTCCCTGAAGAAGAAACATAATCTAGTTAAGGCTAGTCGAACTTTTTCAGGTAAAATGGAACGTATACCTATTGGTAGCAAATGCTCCATTAGAATAATGACAATCATGGGTCTTCAAACCTTTTAACTTGAGGTCTTTCATACAAACCAAATTTTTAATGTTCGAAGAGTAATCCCTTCTGGAACTTTAACTTCGTGTAGAAATTTACATAAAACAATTTTTTTCCTTTCTAGATAGAGTATGAGCGGCTGGAGGTAGATATGTGCGATTCGATTCTTTACTGGAGCCAGTTTCATTTCTTATTCCCATATCGACCAAGTCCAATCTTGCGTTGACGCCATCTTTAGACTTTCCTGGAACATTGAGTAACGTACCAATAACACTTCCAATACATTTTTTCAATATGCATCACATCGAGGAAATGTCTTACATACAATGACTTCCAATATGGCAATTCAAAAGAAAATTGACTTTTTTCTTCCACCCAGTTTTCACAGCTCTCCGCAAAGGTTTGCCAAATTTATTGGTCAAACCTTGTACTTTTTTCAAGTATTTGATATCCAGTCGGTGGCTAAAGGAGCTTTACCTTCCTCTGATTTTCCATTGAATGCATTTCTCCACCCACGATACTGATGACTATAAGGTAAAAATCTACGATGTCCAAGAAACACATTCTTCTTACAATGTTTCAACCGCATCCAATTTGTACTCTCTTCACATATAGGACATGCACACTGACCTTTAATGCTATATCCTGATAAATTACCATAATGCTGGAAAATCATTAATTGTGCCGAACAACATAGCCCTCAATTGAAACACTCTTTCCTATACCCATCATAAACTTCCACACCTGTCTCCCACAAATTTTCAATTTCAAAGGAGTCAAGTATACGTCGATATCATTCCCCCGTTGTTTGGGTCCAGAAATTAACAGAGACAACATCATAAACTTACGCTTCATACATAACCATGGAGGTAGGTTATATATTACCAAAATCACAGGCCACGTGCTATGTGAGATGCTTTGAAGACCATTTGGATTCATTCCATCAGTAGAAAGTGCAAGTCTTAGATTTCTTGACTCTATCCCGAATTCAGGATACTCGTGATCAATTTTTGCCCATTGTGGGGAATCTGCAGGGTGTCGAAAACATTCCATCTCTAATTCTTTCATCTGCATGCCATGTCAAGTGTTTTGAATCTTCTTCACTACGATACATGCGCCTAAATCTTGGTATTATAGAAAAAACTACCACACGACTTTTGCTGGAGTAGATTCTCTTCTTCTTATATCGAGAGACATTGCATTTTCGGACACGCCTTAAGTAGTTCATATTCGTTTCGAAATAAAATGCAATCGTTAGGACACGCATGAATCCTTCGTAACTCATTCCAATGAGAAACACAAAATCCGTTTAGCCTCGTAGGTTCGACTGGGAAGTTCATTATCATCTGGCAACATATCTTTTATGAGTGTTAATAATTTCTGTAAAGCTTTTATCAGACCATCCATTACTCGCTTTTAAGTTGTACAACTTTAATATCGCTGACAGTCTTTGGTATTAGTACAATACATTATATAATTCTTTCTCTGCATCACTCAACAAACTTTCAATACATTTTAGGACAATCTCGAAGATCTTCTTCAACTGCTTTTGCAATCTCATCAACTCGGTCCCGACTCATATGTATCTGTATCGAAGTCAGTTGAAGCATATGTCGGAACTATTCTCAAAATTAATGTTTCCTTTTTTTTTTCTCACATGTCTTATCCAACATGTGTAGCTTTTGATCAATTCCATTACATACTAGATGTCCTTCTAATTCATCTTCTCTAAACACGTTTTTCCAAAACAACATTTTAAACAAGGACAAACTACTCTATTTGGATCTTTTCGCATTCTTCACTGCAAACTCAACAAACTCCTTCACTCCCAATTTCATACTCTTTTGAACAATCGATTGGCTGAAATCCATTTCCTATCCATATTATATACCAACTATATAAATGCAGTATCAAAAAAATAATAAGCTTTCAAAAACATATCAACAAGTTTCAAAAGAGAACCAATATCAACTAACAATTTCAAAACAGAACAGATCATGTGGTTGTAGTTTTTGACAACTTTTGACAATTTAAAACACATAACAAATCATGTGTAATGTAGAGATTTAATATATATATATATAAACAATTTTAGTAGATTTATATATATATATACATAACACAACAGATCATGTGTAAAAAATACTTGAGACAACGTAGATGACCGCACAGTACGTAGAGGATATTAGGGTTTCCCAACGTATATAATTTATTTGAAAGATGTAGAGGATATGAGGGTTTCCAAACGTATATAATTATTGGTGAAAAGATGCAGTTTACAGCGCTTGTGAAAAAGCGCTGTATATAGGGTAGTTAAATTCAATGAAGCGCGCATGTATTTTTACAGCGATTGTGAAAAAAGCGCTGTAATAGGTAGTTAAATTCAATGAAAGCGCATGTATTTTACAGCGCTTGTGAAAAAGCGCTGTGTATTAGGTAGTTCAAATATTTGGAAGCGCATGTGTTTTACTAGCAGCTTGTGAAAAAAGCGCTGTAACTGAATACGCGAAAGCGCTTCCTTTTACACGCTTTTTTTGACAAGCGCTGTAAAAGCCTTATAACGTTATGTGCAACGTTATATATGACCTACTACAGCGCTTGTTTTACAGCGTTTGTCATCAAAAGCGCTGTAAAAGTTTCCGTTATTTTTAAAATATAATTACAACAGCGCTTGTGTTAGCAAGCGCTGTAAAAATGGGCGCTGTTTAAATGTCATTTTTAGCGTAGTGTGAGACATATTTTCACATTTAAAAAAATGATATTAATGGTTTATTAACCTCTCGTCACTTAAATAATTAAGCTTTAACCATACATCTTTTTACTTAATTATTTTATAAATCAATAATCATGTTTAGGAATCATTTTCTTAAAAGAATGTTAAGTTTTGATGGTATGTTTAATATAAGAAATATATAATTTCATTAACTTAACAAAGACAATTAAAAAATTCTCGTCGGTGATTCAAGTCAATAATGGTTATTGTCTTTTTCTGAATACCAACTATGACAATTAATATTCTAAATAAAAACATTTCATAATTGACTAATAAAAATACTCCTATGCAATTATAGATGTTCATACAAATTACCAAGATGTTTGGAATGGAACATAATATTGATAGTTAAAGCAAATAAAAAAGTTTAATGGTAAATAGCCTTCATTAAGTATCACTAAATGTAAAACACTAATAAGCAAAATAACACGCAAATCCATGTTTTGATTCTCATTCAAATTTGTAATCTTACATGCTCTTCATTGTTGACCGCATATAATCTGATTTTTCCACATTGAAGGGTGATATTATCTTTTGATTAATCATGTGACACCTTACTATATTTACTTATAATTTTGCAAATCTATTTAATCAAATGATATACAGCCCCTTTTATTTAGAGACAACTGTTGCACATATTAGACAAGTCATGATCATGTTTATTATTCCTTCTTCACGATCTTCCATTGTATTTTACATTTCAAACCACTATGGTGTTTTACAATTATAAATTTGGTATGTGTATCCACGTATTCTTTTTGAAATTCTTTGGTAACGCTACAAATTAAAATAAACAAAATAATAACATGTTTTCAATATCACTAATTCGTTTAATATGTAAAAATAATAACTTATTCATTTAGATATAAAGGATAAAGTCTGTACCTTACAAGTTTTGAGCCTTCTCTTAGATACTTTTTAAACATCAAAATAGTTGTCTTGCACACCGTTTTAACTAGTGAATGCATCCCACCCTTTTACAAACCACATTTCTCTCTGTCATACAACTGTACCAAATTGTCAAATAATCTACTGTTTTTTATTTTTAAGTATCTCCTGTTTTTTTTTTTAAATGATCAAAATCCCCACATTTAAAAAATATATATCAAAATATTTTACTTTTTCTCATCTTCACGATGGAAAATATTTTTGACGAAATAGGAGGTCGCATACCGAAGATGCGACCATGCATGTATAAAATTTTTTTTTCGTCATTTTAACAAATGTCGAATAATTGTTAATTAATAATAATATTTGTGTATAAATAATACAAATTCTTAAAAAAATAAAATAAATTATAGTAATAAAATCTAATAAAATACATAAAAACTGGAGAAATAATGCAGTTGAATAAATATGCCAAAACAAATACCGTGTTATATTATTTTTAACAACTCATCTTATTTTGTAGATAAATTTATATCTATTTTAACATCACTCTCTCCCATTTCCATGTAGATAACTTAGCAATAAATTCTATTTTGTTAACAACTTCCTATATTTTTTTTTCTCCAGATCTAATAAGTAAAAATAATTATTTATCCTAGTACAATTAAAACTTCTTACATTGCAATTTTAGATCGGCTAATGTACACCAATATAATAAAAAAGACAGTACAATTAAGAATGTTATTATCATAAACTTTGTTAAATTTCTCGTTTTAAAACCGTTATAAAGAAGCATTTTAAAATAACACTTTCCTAAATTAACCACAAAACTAGAAAAAATGTGCGAACTCTTCTGCCTTCGCCTTCACCTTAGTGAACCAACTTCCTGAAACACATTCACATTCAACTTCGCAAGCCCTAAATTTTGCTTTCACTCCCTCCTTCATAGGCGAACTCTCTTCAGCGCCGACGACGATAAGTTTGGATTTTTCTGCTTCCGCACCGGCGGCGATTTTCTTTATCTTCCCCTTCCATCTGTCGAGAAGCATTGCCGTCGATTTCTTGTTTCTCCCCAAACATGTTCGTTCCTTTCTCTAGTAATTTTCTAATAATTCTTGTTTCTTATTTAGCAATTTAGCAGTATGATTTTGCTATTGATTTTGTTATGGATTTTGATAATTTTTGTTATTGATTTTGCTGTATGATTTTGCCATATAAATGTTTTACTCCCAAATCTATGAAAACAGGAGTCATATCCTTTCTTCTTTCAGTTTTTTCAATCTACAGTTATACATTCAAATATATTTTGGTTGAGAAAACAACTCTAATTTTTGATTTTATATTGTTGTTAGTTTTTGTTCTCTTTCAAGTTTTTATTATTCATTGAGAACGTGTTAGACATGAGATTGCTATTTTGTAGTTATGAACGAATTTGCTGATTTTGCTAAAAAATATGTAAGCAATGTTTTAATTTATTGAAGTCCCTAAAAACATGTAAGCTAATTTTGCTGATTTTGATCATGTATCGCATTGTTAATTGCTTGATTATGTATTTTCCATTGATAATGGTTTGACAATGTATTAGATCGAGTGAATTTTGTTTTGATTTTATATTATATTATTATATAAGTTGTAAGATGAATTTTTTCAAAGTAACTAGCTAGAACTTTCTTTCCCAGAAATTTTGCACTGGTGTTATTCTCTTCATCTGTTAGTCTCTTTTCTCTATTTAGTGTTCTTATTACTTATTTGTTGGTATTTGGTGTTGTCTTGTACTTGTGTTATTTAAAGGCTGAAGAGTGTTTAGTGCTGGTGTTGTCTCTTCTGTTATTCTAACTTGCACAGGTGTTGGTGATGTCTTGTACTGGTCTTATTACATATTCTCTTTTTTCTTTTCTCTGTTTTAGTGTTCTTATTACATAATTTGTTATGACTTTAGTTAGATATTAATTTATGAGTTGTATATGACCCTCTAAGAACATTGGAATTTAAAGTTAATTAAGTGATAATTTTGATTTAAATGATTTCACCCTTATTCACACTATGCTTATATTCTTTTACTATTCAGATCTAGTGTTGTTTGTGTAATTGAGCTAATCTATATGATTTTTATTTATGACATGAAATGTGAAAGTGTAATCTGCTTGCAAATTTGTGACATTTGGAACTTTAATTTTATGGATCTGCATTTTTCTAGGCTATTATCATAATAATATCTGATAGTAAGGTTTTTGGGGATTTTATATTCAATTAGCATTTTAGTTACTTAACCAATTGCTGTTTAATCTATTCATGTTGATAACATATAGAACCTTACTCTATAAATTGTCATGAATTAAGCTCTTTTTAGTTTTCTTCTTCTCTGTTATTATGAGATTTCATGTATTTTCACACACACCACATTATAGTTTAATTTGTTATAGGACCAATATGGTGTATATTTTATTTTTTATTTTTTCTGTATGTTCATTTTGTTTATTCTGCAGAGCCTTAATATTTTGTTGGTGATTGTAGGGTGAGCCAGGGTTTCACTTATTTAGATTTCTTATGTGCCTAGGTGCAACTGCTGCAAGAGCTTTCAAATATGTCCTTTAGAGCATTTTTCTTTCTTTTGAAGGGTAAAATATTTTCCACTATATCTATTGTCAAATATGTTTAGGTTTAATATCCCTCAAGTATATGGATTCAGTTAAATATGAGTACTAGTAGGGATTTAGTTATATATGAGTACTAGTAGGGATTTAGTTATATACGAGTACTGATAGATATTTAGTTATATATGATTATTAATAGGGATTTAGTTATATATGAGTACTGATAGAGATTTTAGTTATATATGAGTACTATTAGGATTTAGTTATATATGAGTACTCTACTTTCATTTGAAAATTATAGCCTTCTAAACTTTGCCTTTTTACATAGCTTGGTACATGTATCCTACATTGTAAATTTGAGTTTTACTATCAAATTGACCATGATTTTTTCTATACAACTTGTGTTCAGTATTTAAATATGTTATAACAACAAATCAACTTATTCTTACTAAGATTAACAAGTTTGATACTCAATAACTCTTAGTTTGGTGCTAAAACAAGTATTTAAAGTATGTTTCTGCATACTCATCTATGGTTTAAGTTATGATAAATGGTTTAAGTTATTTTAAAATATTGATAAGAACTTATCAAATAAATTAAATTATTAAATTTTATTTTAATTGATGTTAGTTAACATATTGTAGGATTGACTGAAACAAAATCAACATGTTGCTGAATTGGAAAGTTCAATGGAGAAGGTCTATGCTTGAAAGGTCTGCAATACCTTAACCTTTGTTTGAATCTTGATAATCACTTGTTTTGGGATTGGTTTCATCCAATTGAATATGTTTCACAGTTGGTAGATGAGATCCTATTTACATGAGGGAAAGAGTATGTGATCCCAAAAAAATTTAGTTAGCTAATTTGTTGATTTAGGTTGACCGAGACTGTAAGGGATAATGTCCAATTACTTCAAATTAAAGGAAAATAATCAGACAACTATTTTCATATGCTTGATGAGAATAACTATCAAGCATTAAAATGAAATACATATCGATGATATAGAAACATCTCATTTTTGTCTGGGTGTAGTACATTAGTAACAATAAGATTTGTTCATCATTATATTTCTTGTATTCGTATTTTAATATTTTTTGTTTTGCTTAGTAAAAGAAAATATATACCATTAGCATGTGACATCATGAGGTTAATTTTTAACTAGTATGATAATTTCTTGATGGAGATTAATGTGGAACTTAGTGTGAATGCTCTAGCAGCTGGAAGGATTGCAGGCATTGATCCTTTAGAATAGATAAACCGAAGATGCATTCACATTGTCAAAAGTATACGGTTGACCATGGTGGGTGTGCCCTGTGTGGGTAATGCCCTATTATTTTCATGTCGTTATTGACACATTTTTATGCTATAGTTTGTGACATATATATGTACTTGATTCTTGTATTGTTTCTTTAGTAATGTTTGATATCATGTACAAATGTCATGATTTCGTTAAATTATTTGGTCCTTGGACAATAATTATTTGTGATCAAGTATTGCTTTATTGTATTATTATATATTGCCAAGCCTAAATTTTGGTCCTCGATTATCTATCTATAATTGATTAGCATACTACAAAAGATGCATGCTATACTATATGCATTTGAAATCCTAATTATAGTTCTGGTTGTTTTTACATAGGCGTTTTTAATTTATTTTTTGGGTTTATGTAAGACCCATAGTTTTTAAATCCTAAATTATGCAATTTTAGGGTATTTTGTGTGGAATTTCTTAGGCTGTTAGCCCAGTTTTTGGTATTGAGTGAGTTAAATGCCAAAAATATATTTTTGGAATTTGGATTAAAATTAATGGTCGGAAAATAATTTACTTCCGTTACGAAGGACTTTAATACCGGACAATTTGTTAAAAATATCTCGGGTTGCTGAAAATTGTACCGGACAATTGAGTTGCGACGAGAGTAGATATTTTTATTAAATTAGACTTAGAGGGGAATGAATGATGGGGGGTAAGAGTTGTTAGATTATTGTTGGTTTTGTTTTAATTATAATATATTAATATATATATATATATATAGGAGAAAAGGAAATAGAAAGAAAGAAAAACAAAGGAAAGAAAGAGAAAGGAAAGAAAACAAGAAAACTTCTTCCTCTCCCTCCCTCGCGCGCGCGAGAACCCTTCTTCTTCCTTCTTCCATTTTCGTTTTTCTTTGCTTCTTTTAATTCGAGAATTAAAACTCAATGCTAGTGGGTGAAAAAGATCAAGTTCCCAACTCTTTCTTCTTCTCGGATTCGAAAACGGTGTTAGGGAGTTCAAAACCGTCAAACACAAACCTCCCCGTTTCATCTAGATCTAAGCTTCGTTTTGCGAAGAGATAGAAGGGAAAATTGTTCACTACCACGCTACGGTGTTAGGGAACCAACTTAGAGGCGACGTTGCGACCAAAGATTTTACCGGATTTACTCGCGGTACGGTAATCGAACGTAAAAGCTAACGTTAAGGTAATGGCTCCTTCTAAACTTCTAGTTTGCATTTAGGGACTTATATGTGGTTGTGTGCAAAAGGAATTTGTTAGGGTTGAAGTGTTGATTTGGGGGAAATGAATCTAAGGCTTTATGGGTAAAATCTTAGAGTTAGGTTTTAGTTATATTGATGAATGTGTCGTGGAAAATGAATTTAAACTCATTTATGTATGATTTGAGTAAATGAAACTTGTTGTGTTTGAGTGGTGGATTGTGTTGATTTATGTTCGTCGTATTTGACGTGTTCTTAATTAATACTGATGAAATTTGATATGTGTATAGTTGAATTTTGTGGAGAAATGAATTGATGTGTTTGATGTGGATCGTGGATTGAATTTGATAATATGTTTGAGTTTGTTTTGTGTGGAATTTGAAAACCATTAGAGTTAAACGAGTATTAAGAATGGAGAATCTCTTAATGTCTAAGTTTACTTAATGTTGTCGTGAAAATCGTTTAAGTTAAACGAGTATTAAAAATGGGGAATCTCTTAATGTCTTGTTTACTTAATGTTTGTTTTGAAAATCGTTCAAGTTAAATGAGTATTAAGAATGAGGAATCTCTTAATGTCTTGTTTACTTAATGTTCGTTTTGGAAATCGTTTAAGTTAAAAGGGTATTCAGAATGAAGAATCTCTTAATATTTCTGTTTACTTAATGTTTGTTTTGAAAATCGTTTAAGTTAAATGAGTATTAAAAATGTGAAATCTCTTAATGTCTTGTTTACTTAATGTTCATTTTGGAAAATCGTTTAAGTTAAAAGAGTATTAAGAATGAGAAATCTCTTAATATTTCTGTTTACTTAATGTTTCTTTTGAAAATCGTTTAAGTTAAAAGAGTATTAAGAATGAGGAATCTCTTAATATTTCTGTTTACTTAATGTTTGTTTTGAAAATCGTTTAAGTTAAAAGAGTATTAAGAATGGAGAATCTCTTAATATTTCTGTTTGCTTAATGTTTGTTGTGAAAATCGTTTAAGTTAAATGAATATTAAAAATGAGAAATCTTTTTAATATCTGCATTTGCTTAACGATTGTTGTGGATGGAGTCAGTATATGCTCATGCATTTTCATTCTTTTTGTAAATCGTGCGGACCCGTGATAGGTGACACTTTGATAAATAGTACTTTGGCCTATGATAGGCGGTACATTTATGATTTACGTTTTTGTAAACCGTGCAGACCCGTGATAGGTGGCACCTCGATAAACGGTACGGGTCCATGATAGGCAGTACGTATATGATTTTCGCTTTTTTGTAAATTATGCAGACCCGTGATAGGTGACACTTTGGTAAATAGTACTTTGGCCTGTGATAGACAGTACATTTACAATTTACGTTCTTTTTAGTAAACCGTGCATACCCGTGATAGGTGTCACCTCAGTAAACGATACGGGCCCGTGATAGGTAGTACGTTTATGGTTTACGCTTTTTAGTAAATCGTGCAGATCCGTGATAGGTGGCACCTCGGTAATTGGTACTTTGGCCTGCGATAGGCGGTACAATTATGATTTACGACCCTTCGAGGAGGGTTTTGGTTTGGAATTCCGAGTCCATGCATTTTGACATATACGCATTGCATTAGGGTGCTTGGCACATGAGTCGTGTTTGAATCAAGTTATGTTTAAGTGTTATGTATTGTGATCGTGTGTGTGACTGATTGTAAAACTATTTCGAAACTCAAGTTGTCGTGGTAATTGTGTTGGAATTGCTAAGTGTTATGTATTGATTATCGTGCGTAAGTGTGATGGATTGTAAAACTACTTTTCGAAACCCAATTTGTCGTGGTGATCGCGTAGGAATTGCTAAGTGTTAAGATGTGGAATTGTGTATGAACGATTTTGAGTTAATTTATGTATTTTTGGAAGAATATGCAGGGAAATCGATTTCCCAATCGATTGAATGAGTTACAGGGACTTCCCTAATTTGACATAATCGATTTGCCAATCGATTTTATAATATGTTTTTCAAAACTATTTAAGAAATCGATTTGGAAATCGATTTGGCCATACAGGAATTCAGCAAAAACTGACAAAATCGATTTGGAAATCGATTGGCATTAAGTCAGTGGCTCAGCTATTCTGTCAATCGATTGTCCAATCGATTGAATTAAGCCCATAGTTCAAATTTCACTAAAAACCTTCAGGAAATCGATTTGGAAATCGATTGGCTTAGTAGAAATTCTTATCAATGTCTTAGTCAGTTATGTATTACTTGATGGATTGAGAACTTTATTTTGATTTCATTTTTAATTGCCAAGCATTATATGAATTTTTAGCATATGGAAAATCCTTTTAAGGTGCATTGCTTCGTTGAAAGGTTATTTTGTGCATTTAAAAACTTAAATGTTATGTGTTAACTGTTAATTTCGGTTGGTGACCCTTTACAACTATTGTGGAAATCTGGGCTTTGCCCTCAGATGAGAGCCAAAACAATCTTACCGGTTTGTACCCTGTGGATGGGAATGTTGTGGGGAATGCCTGACTGGAGCTATGTTAGGAGGATCTTACGGGGCGCGTGGAGATCACTCAAGGTGTTTAGTTTGTTTTGGAGAATGATCAGATTAGGTTGACATAGAGAGATCATATGTCTTTCTTTTGAATTGTATTTGTTTTAAAATGGAAGACTGTACTTATACTAATATTGTCAGCTTGACATGTTATTTTCGATGGGTTACATGTACCAACTTTTGATGTGTAAATATTTTGGATTCATATTTTGAGAAACATTCCGTTGCTTATAAATTATAATGACTCAATTATTTATCCAAAGGTATTGACTTATTTAATTCTCTGATTTATTTTAATTTCTTTTGAAAAAAAAATACACCCTCGTTTTTGAAAATTCGGGGTGTTACAGTTTAGGTTTAGGGTACTGTTTTGGACAGTTATGCTCTTATTTTACAACTTTGTCATGTCAAGACTGATGGTAAAGTACAAAAGAGAGTTGAGAAAGACAAGAGTTCAACAAAGTTGCTTGTGAAAAATGTTGCTTTTGTGGAGGATCTGAGACAATTGTTTAGCCCATTTGGCAAGGTAAATACTATTAAAATTGATCATTTGTTCCAATTGCTGGTAAACATTCATTCTTTTCTCCTGTTCAAACTATGACCGATGAATCATGTATTTGTTACCAGTTATGACAACACAATATGAAGAACTTTTACTAACCTTCAATAGTGATCTTAAACACCAGTGGTTGATGCATCAAATAAATATGTTTACAATTATAGTTGAGTTGAATGAATTAAAATGGAAAGCAAATTATGACAATTTATTAATCAGTAACCTACTATAAAGCTTTTAGACTTCAACAACCACCATTCCTATACCCACTTGGTAGAAATAGGCGTGATTGTTTCGTTACTATATTTAGAGTTCCATTGGAAAATTATTTAGATATGAAGTCCGATTAATATCATTTATATTTTACATTGTGAAAATACGATACATACTAAATTAAGAGTTACACTTATTAAAATGGACCTGATGGCTCATTATATTATTTTGAAATTAGAATAATATGTTTGCCAATTGGTTTTAGTTGAAATTCATCTTAATGTACTATCCTATTTTGCTCATTCCAGCAAGAATATGTACATTTAGTTGTTTGGTGCACTTATTCAAATGTTTTCCTTTCACTCATGTCTGATGGATCAAACCGTGCATATTAAAAGCTAAGGTTGCCAATGAAGTTTGGAAATCATATAGGCTTTTCTTTTGTAGAGTATTTACTCAACATGAGGCACAAAATGCTCTTACAACACTTTCAAGCACCCATTTATATGACAGACATTTGGTAAGTGAACCTAAGTTATGGATTTTTGAAATTTTATTCAGGCAATCCTTTAATTTCACCCCAATTTTTAGGCGGTGTCAATAATTTCTATTTACAGTGCAATATATTTGAGAAACAATGGTCCTTACTATTTTCAAGTGATAGATAGAGCGAAAGAAGGTGAGAGTTTGGAGGAAGGGCGGACTCGAACTGCTGCTTAATTCGATTCGATTCTGTCTATAATTAAATTAGTGTTATGGTTCTACTTATTTGTTGTGACAATGCTACGATTCAATTGATATTTAGTTGATTTATTAATTGCTATAATGAAGGAAGTATGAAATTTAGTTAAATTTTGAATATGACTTGTTAGATTGGTTCAAATATAACCGATGTAATAAATCAATTTTGTATTTGACTTGTTTAGATTGGTTCAAATTTAATCAATATAATAAATCAATTTTGAATTTTGACTTGTTACTTAACCGATATTTGTCATTTTAGGAACCAATGTTTACCTGCACTAGTATTAATAACATCAAACAAAATACATTAAATTTAAGAAAAAAAGGTACATCAAAATTAATGTGGTTGAATAGATGTGCCAAAACAAATAACGTCCTATATTATTTTATCTATTTTATGGTTTAATTGCAGTTTTAGTCCCTCTATTTTAGTTGAATCGCGAAAGTAGTCCCTCCATTTTGTTTTTCCCCAGTTTTAGTCCCCAAACAAAATTTTGGTCCAAAACTTGATGAAATTTTCATTTTTTAAAGTCGTACTACACTATTTATGATCATAAATTTCAGGTATAATTGTTACAAATGAAATCTTGAGGCATGGTGGGACTTAAATAAATACAAAAAAAAATGAAATTTCATCAAGTTTTGGACCAAAATTCTATTTGAGGGACCAAACTGGGGAGAAACAAAATGGGGGGACTACTTTCGCGATTCAGCTAAAATAGAGGGACCAAAACTGCAATTAAGCCTATTTTATTTTGTTAACAACTCTCTCATATTTTTGTAGATAAATTAGTTACTTAATTTTATTTTGTTAACAACCCTCTCCTATTTTGCAAATAAATTAGCAACTTAATTTTAGTTTGTTAACAATTCTCTCCTATTTTACTCCGCATCTAATAAATAAAATAATAATAATTAATAATAATAATAAAATTATATTATATTAAAAAAATCAAACAAAATACATTAAATCAAAGAAAAAAAAATCGAATTGAAGAAAAAAATACATTAAATTTAAATTAGTGATGTCCACCTAAATGACCTCTGATATTCAGTTCATAAAACTGAATCGAACTGTTTTATATATCGGTGAACCAGTTTATTACTTTGAACCAAACTGGCTTAACTTAGTGTTCTTATAGGCCAAATTTTACATAATTATCCTTAATTACTTTTAAAAAAATTCGATTCTAGTTTTTTCAAACTAAAAACTAGTTCGGTTCAATTTTTTCGAACTGAAAAAACGACTCAATTCAATTTTTTCGAACTGAAAATTAGTTATGTTCGGTTTCTTGTTTAAGAAAATCAGTTCGAAAACAATTTGATTCTCAATTTTTATAAATCATTTTAGTTCAAAAACAGGTCGGTTCTGTTCAGTTATGTAGTTTGGTTCAATTTTTGGTTTTTTTGAAGACCCTTACTTTGGACGAGTATTTTGCTAGAACTTAAAATCTTAAACTCTAAATACTTAGAAAAGTTGAGTTCTTGAGGTTTTTCTGCACAACTTTGGTTTTTAGGATTTTTAGTTTGTTGTTCATTGTATATCTTATTTAGCCTTGAGTGGTATTTATAGGAAAAATGGAACTCTAAAATGTCCCTTGTGATTCTATATCGTATCTTTAATCCAACTTGGTCAACAAATATTTCTTCCAATATATAGTTCTGAAATATATGTTTTGATAATATGACCATTAGCCAATTCCTTATTTGTGAATCTAATCTGAGCAATTCTTCTAGAAATATATTATGCGTATTTGTTCAGATTACAATTGCAAATTGATTAACTAGAGTATTTCTTCATACTCTTGATTGGATCTGGGCAGGAACAAAATTTGAGGTTGTTTTTTAACCTTCAGAAGTACGGATACAAGTCCAATTAAGTATGTTTCTCAATCTATTAGAGCCTTTAACATTCCATCATAGTTGTTGACTATTGTCCATCAGAATCATTGACTTGATTGTTGCAATCAGATGTTGTGATGCTTGAACAATCAGAGTTAGAGGTAGATGCAAAGTCGTGTGATTTAGAATTAGTGCATGGGCAACTTTACCTTTATTGCGTTATTAGAGTTAGTGCAACTTCAGAGTGTGTTGTTTACCAGAGCTAGCGCTCAAGAACAAGTTGCAGCCTTTAGAGTGTGTTGTGTAATAGAGGCAACACTTTGGAACGAGTTTCATTAGAAGCATGTTGAAGTTACTATTCCTCAGAGGCATGGAAAACTCCAAATATACGTTGAATTGTCAGACACAAAGAATTCTTCAGTGGCCTGCTGAATCCTCAGAGGCAAGGAATTCTTCAAAGGAAGACACACAAACTTATCGGAGGCATGCTAATCAGAAAGCATGCTTCAGTCTTTAGAGATAGACGTAACAAAACGCTGAATACCAGAAACATGTTATAAGAGGTAGATGTACGAACTTTTCCAGCAAGTTGATTTGACTTATTTGATTTCATTTCCTCTGACCTTTTTACTTCCTCTGGTGAAATCCTTTGGTGTTTTCCTCTGATTTTATGCTCTGATTTCTGCATACTTAATGAAGCCATTAGTCCAAATTTATTGTTCTCATAAAATACTTTTGATAACATCAAAATTATAAGTGGAAAACAAACTGGATTCCAACAATCTTCCCCCTTTTTTATGATAACAAAACTGTATTTTGATAACAATTTTTCTTTTATTACCTGACTCCCCTTGACTTAAGGCTCCCCTAAGTCTAAGTAACTTTTTCATTATCTTGCCACATTATTGTTCTCAAATGTCTTTCTCCTCCTTTTGAATCAGACAAAAAGACTTGAAGTGAACCCTTTTTTGTTGTTGGTATTTGCCCTATTTTTTTTAATAGAATGAACATAACATAAAACATAGCCTTAAAAGGATATAACATAGATCCTAGTATGAATCTAAATTACTCTAGCTTTTCACGACATCATTCAATTATAAAGGTAATATTTAGATTTTTCCTGATGAAGTCAAATCTATCTTCAGCTAGTGGTTTGGTGAATATGTCAGTCCATTGATGTTCAATGTCTACAAAATGGATATTTGGTACTCCTTTTTGAACAAAGTTCCTAACAAAGTGATGTATTATTTCTATGTGTTTGGCTCTAGAATATCGGATTGTGTTCTTGGTTAGGCTAACGACAGAAGTGTTGTCACCAGAAATATGGGCATGTTACTATCAAGAATCTGGTAATCTTCTAGTAGATGTTTCATCCATAGAAAATGAGAACTACAACAAGCTGCTGAATGTACTCAGTCTCTGATGTTGACATTGCAATTGTGCTTTGCCTTTTCTTGACCATGAGATTAAGTTTTCACCAAGAAATGTGTAGTTTCCACTTGTGCTTTTTCTCCTAAGTTTGTCTCCAGCATAATCAACATCACAATAGCCACTAAATTTGTACTTAGTAGATTTCTTGTAGAACAAGCTAAGGTTGGGTAGTACCTTTTAAGTATAAAAAAATCCTCTTAAAATCGGCTAAATAAGATTGCCTTTGATTAGCCTGAAATCTTGATACACACACACACTAAACATAATATCAGGTACGGAGGCAGTAAGGTAAAGCAATGATCCAATCATTCTTCTATATGTTTTATTGTCACCCTTTTGGCTTGATTCATCCTTTATGACTTTGCTTTATTTGTATTCCTAAGAAGAACTTAAAAGTTATCCCATCATACTCATTTGAAATTTAAGTTGCATTAACTTAGAAAATTCTTAACAAATAGTGTCATTAGTAGATCCAAAAATAATGTCATAAACATAAATTTGAATGATAAGAATGTAATTTCCTATTGATTTTCTATATAGGGCGTTGTCTACTTGTCCTCTTTCAAAATTGTTTTAAGCAAAAGGTTACTTATTCTATCATACCATGCCCTACGTGCTTGCTTTAAACCATACAATGATTTCCTAAGTTTAAATACATGGTCTGAAAATTCAGAACTTTCAAAACTTGGGGTTTCTTAACATAAACTTCTTCACTTATATACCCATTTAAAAAATGCATTTTTAAAATCCTTTTGAAATAATATAATTTTAATATAAGCAACAAAAGAGAGCTGCATAAAAATAGCCTCTTACCAGGCCACTAGATCAAATGTCTTAGTGTAACCAATGCCTTTTTGTTGACTATAGCGGTTGACACCTAATTTTGTCCGATTTTAATTTATTTTCTACTTTTATTAAAAAAGGATATAATAATAATAATAATAATAAATGATAATAATAATATATTAATAATAATAAATATATAAATATATGTGAAGAAAATAAAAAATAAAAATAAATAATTAGGGATATAAACTTTAGACAATCACAAGCGTTTTCAGTTCTTGTTTGACTCTAATTCTAGTTCAGACTCTTTTCTAAAATAATAATAAGAAATAAAAATAAAGGAAACTGAAAAGAAATGAATTAATGGTACTAAAAATCGATGTAATGATGATCAAAATAAATGAAAAAAAAAAACAGAAAAGAAATGGATTGATGGTCATAAAAATCAGTATAATGGTGATCAATTGAATAGAAAAGAAACCGAAGAAATAAATCAATGGCAATAAGAATTAGTATAATTGTGGCCAATTAAATGAAAAGAAACCGAAAAGAAATAGATTAATGGTAATCAATTGACAATTATTCTCTTGTGTTTTGTAATCTACACCTAAAAGTCTATAAATAGGCTGCTACAAGAGGACAAAAGGGAACACAATTTGAAACACAAATTGAGAGCACATAAAAAATAGAGAGCTTAGTTGGTAAAAAGAGAAGAAGATAATATGATCTTGAAACAATCGGTCTAGCAAAACAACAATTCAGGAGTAAGGTATCATTTTTCTTATTTTTTTTCTCTCTAATTTTCTGCTTATTAGTCTTTGTTTTGTTTTGCATTTTTTTTTTAAATATATTTTATTTCGCTTTCTATTTTTTTCTCTTTATAAAAAGTAAACTCATGTGTTAAGCTTTCATTTTTTTAAAGAATCGTTTAATCCTAAAATTGTTTTTCTTTGTAACACAAAAATAATTAAAAAAATATAACTAATTGATGTTTATAGGCGGAGAAAACGAATTTCACCATATTATAATATAATATTTATAATACGTCTTTATCAAATAAAAAAAAATCATAACAACAGATAAATGTTTTTACCATTAGGATTAGAATTAATGGTCGCTGTCGTCGGATGAAATTCATCCTCGCTCGTCGCACCATATTACTCACTCTCAATCGTCGGTGACCTTTGTGTCGCGACATATCCGACAACGTACGAGCAAATAATTTAACAGACTATTTCATCGCCGTGTCCATCTGTCACGTTCACATACCGCCACGTTACGTTATTTTTTTTTAAAAGAAAAATTAATTTTTTGTCTTTACTTTAAATCAAATATAGAAGATATAATTCATGAATAAATATTATTATTATTATTATCATTATTATTATTATTATTATTATTATTATTATTATCATCATCATCATTATTACTATTATTACATTTTTATTTTTATTTTTTTGATACGTATATAAATAAAAATAATAATAAAATCGGTCAACACATAAATATTTTCTACCCAAGAACTACGTGAGTTTTGATTTCCCTATTGAACCTGAAGATACGTAGGGGCAAAATCTTTCCCTTGTCAAACCAAATTAATAAAAAAAGCATTTTTTCCTTCTTTTATTAATGTAAATAATTTTTTTTTTGTTATTATTCTTTTTGGGGTAAAAATAAATAAATAAATAAATAGTATGTATATAATTAATTATAGGGTAACCGTTTTAACGGACGTTGTAGGGTGGTAATACTTTCCCTACTCGTAATCGACTCCTGAATCCGAATTTTTTGGTTCAAAAATCATTATTTTAGGTTTTATCCAATTTTTCTTTTAATAAAAATAAAATAGGCGGCGACTCCTTTTTCGCGGACAAATCAGACGCGACAGCTGGCGACTCCGCTTAGGATAATTAAGAGTCAAGCCCAATCTAATTAATTATATATAGTTATTTTATTATTTATTATTTTTATTTATATCACCCCCTATTGTTTTATTTTTTAATTTTTTTTATTTTTGTTATATTGTTAATATAATTATATGTATTTTGTCAATTTATTTTATTGTGATGATTTTTTTTTATTTTATTTATTTTCCTATACACCCTAACACGATTCACACACTTATGAGTGGACTCTATACCCGAACTGATTGCAACCTAAGATAAGTTCGAGACTCTATAATGATGATAATCTTCTGGATGTACATCTTGTTTGGTTGTCATGAAAGTCTCACCTAGAGTTGACCTTTTCTATAATATTTCCATTTTAATAGTTTACCTATTAATTGGTTTAATATTTTAGAATTGAGTTGTGTGCTCTAGGAACCAATTTAGAACTATAGAGTTACCCTTAGTAAAGGTTCACATGAAAAAAATGGTATAAATCACACGTACATACGAAAAACTTACTCTATGTCATGTTCACTACCTACTAGTATACCCAAGTTTTTTCTCCTCTTCCTCATCATTTTTTTTGCATAATAGTCTTTATCATGGTTACTTTTGAAAAAATCATTATCTCATCATTTTCAAAACCATAAAAATTAAGGCTTGTTATGAATAACTTTAACCGCTGGAAATATGGGATCATAAGGTGGCTCAAACATTCCTCCATTAAGAAAGACCTTGCCATTGAGAGTTCTTAAACCGGATGTAAACAACATTAAGAATCTTGCTCGGAAGTTGAAAACACAGTACAACGTGTAATCTCTATGGGGAAATTCGGCAAAATTCTTGATTTACTTGAAGTTAATGTACAAGTGGATGCCCTTAGGGCGTTGGCCCAATTCTATGATCCTCCTTTCAGGTCTTTCACTTTTAAGGACTTTCAGTTGGCCCCAACGTTGGAGGAGTTTGAACGAATAATGGGATATCCGATGACGGGGAGTAAACCTTACCAATACATGGAACCCTACCCCTCACTGAAAACAATTGCTGAAACGTTTGATATCCCTATAAAGGAAATAGAAGACAATAGAACCAACAAAGATAATTTGATTGGATTTCCAATAAAATATCTTGAGGAGAAAGCTGTAAACTTAGCAAGAGATGGAAAATGGGACACTTTCATGGATGTGCTTGCCTTAATTATATATGGAATTGTTTTATTTCCAACTATTAAGGATTTTGTGGATTTCATGGCGATATACGTCTTTTTGGCTTACAAGCATAGAGGGGAGAATCCAGTACCGACAGTTTTGGCTGACATTTACTGCACGCTCAACTTCCGTCATGAGAAAGAGGGGGGCCTAATCCGTTGTTGCTCGCCAATACTCTATTTTTGGTTTGTCAAACATATTTTTCAAGACATGCATCAATTAAGAACTAATAGCAAAAAGGAATGGGCCAACGTTCTAGCAAATCTCAACGAAGAACGATTCGATGGTACTCCCATAGTCAAGATATAAATGAAGTGATTTGTAGATGCGGTGTTTTTGTAGATGTTCCCCTCATGGGAACCAAATGGTGTACAAATTATAGTCCCTATGTTGCATTGAGACAATTGGGTTATCCTATGACAAAACCTCCAAAAATGGATGTAACAAAATCTTTGTCATTCATGGACGAGATGTTTATGATGCTAGCTTGTTGAGAAGAATACGTAAGTCTTGGGGAGATGTTGTTAGAAGAGGTCAAAAATTAGGGCCTAGAAGTTGTGGTATAGGAGAGGAATATCATAATTGGGTGAAAAAGAGGGCATTAGAGGTCAAGTTGCCTTTTCACAGCACCATCATTACTCCCGAAGTAGTAACAACATAATATTTTTTCAGTACTGAAGATTTAGAGAACGATTTAGCTCTCAAAGGACAAGAAATTGAAAAATTACAAAAAGAATTGGAGATGGCTCACCAGGCTTATAGAGATATGGAGTATAAGAATACCCAACAATCCCTTATCCTTGTGAAAGAATAAAAAAGGGCAAGAGAGGAAGAAGAAAGCAAGGAGAGAACTCGAATCGGTTTGCGGGGTGCGAATGAAGAGTTAAGACTCAGACGTCAAGAAAGGGATGATGCAGTGATTGAAGGTCTTAGGCTTAAAGAGTTGCTATAGAAATATGGGGAAAAGCATGAAATCATTCGTCGGCAAGAAGCAAATCTGAAGCAACAAATAGAAAGGGTAAGAGTGGAATGTGAAAACAAGATCATGGTAGAAAGGCAATGTCAAGAAGAGATCATTGAAGCATACCGAGTTGAACTTGCAAGAAAAGATGACGAGATATATACACAAAAAGACACTATCGAGAGACTTGTTCAAGAAGGAATGTTTTGGATGGATCGTTTCTCCAAACTAGTTTATTTGACCAACTCTGCTATCAGAGATATACCACCATTATTAAGAGCTGCTGACGGGATGGCTAATCCTCTCTCTAACCCTCAAGAGATCTCCATTTTTATTGAACATTGTAAAAGTTTAATCGAGCAAATGAAAAATTTGATGGCTCATTAAATTTTCAAATTTTGTGTTTAGGTTTCTACTTTTGTTTTTTTATTTTGTGGCAAAACTTGTATCTTGTTTTTTCTCAATGAATTAAATTTGGCCCCACTTTTGATCCCACGTCCCTTTCTTTATTGGTTAAGATATTCACAAACAAGCAATAAACATGTCTTTAACATTCATGCACAATTACATTTTCATACATCACATTGCATACTCATGCCATATTCTTTCATAGAAAAAATAGCACAACAAACAAAAAATTTGGTGCTACAGCACCATTATCAGACACGATCCCAGTCAAAAATCATTGATGAGCTAGAGCAAACAGAAATAAGAGAAGACGTGAACCAGCTCAAGGGGAAAATGACCAAGATCTTGGAGATTTTACAAGCACTTGGAAATAGAAATGATGGGAATCCTTTGGTAGACGAGGGGGTGCCCAAAACACTCTTGTTCACCCAACGGGCGTCGCTCCACACCTTCACACCAATTATCAAGAAGGGAAGGCACAACAATTTCCACCTTATGGTCTTCCTCCAATTTATACCCCACCCATAGAAACTCATCACCCAAACAACAATACACAGGTCATGGCTACAAATCCACAACATGGTACTCGCGAGTTCCCTCAAGTGCAACCTTCACCCCTTACTTCGGGCTTTCCTGGCTCTTCATCGCAAGGAAAATCTACCGCAGCTACGATGGTGATGGTAGACATACACCATGAACCTCGACCGCTCGAGAGCAATCAATCCCAAGAAAAATGGAAGCCTTGGAAGAACGCTTGAGAGTTGTCGAAGTGGGAAACAATTATGGATTTGATGCTTCAGATGTAAGCCATGAGCTTCCCTGATCATGCTTTTGATTTAATTTCCAAACATACAGTACATATGAAATATTTGATTGATCTAATAATTTGAATTGAGAAACATTTCAGGCAAACAAGCAGACACGATACACTTGGAACAAAAGCTTGCAACTCAAGGAATCAACCAAAATTGGAGGACATGCTTGAGAAAGATGCAATTATATATTGTGTAATTAGGTGTCATAGGAGTTAGTTTATTAGACTAATCACTATGGTCTCATGCTTAAGTCTTTGCCAATGAATATAAATCAATCAACCAATAAGTCAACTGATGAATCAATTGATAAATCGATTGTCTGACTCAGAACAAGTGTTTTCACTACATAAATCGATTGGGCAATCGATTTGTTAAAGTTTTTAGTGAAACCTGAGTGCTGGGATAAATCCAATCAATTGGACAATCGATTGGGCAATCAATTGATTAATCGATTTTACAAGTCACAGAACCAACCATGTATGGAATCAATCGATTGACAAATCGATTGTGACAAAGTTTTTAAAATCAGGAATTAGTTCTGTGATGCAACAAATCGATTGGGACATCAATTGATTTAGTTTTCTTAAACTCCAAGTTTCTGGCAATCGATTAGGCAATCGATTGCAGTTAACCATTTATCAGAACAACTTTGATTAAATCGATTGGCACATAGATTTTGTCAAAATAGCTGAGGTTCTGTAACAAGCACAATCGATTGGCAAATCGATTGACGTTTATGTCTAAGTCATTGTGATCAGCACAATCGATTGATGTAAAAGTCTGAATCACTGTGATCAGCACAATCGATTGACGAATCGATTGAAGCTAATGTTTAAGTTACAGAAAGGATTCAGCTCAATGCCAAAATCGATTATGACTGTGATTATGAAGTCGACTGAGCAATCGATTGTTTTGATCTCGTTATTGGAACAATACATCTATAGTCGATTACTCAATCGATTCTGATACAATCATAGTATCAGTTCTGATTGATGTATTAAAAGAATCGATTGGCAAATCGATGCATGCTTATATGATCAAGATTCAAGAAAAACAAGACATGCGAAAGTCGATTATGCAATCGATTTACCAAGCTTTAACACATTATAAAATCGATTGAGCAATCGATTGTCCTGGTGTTTTTCTGAATATATATAAGCTGATTCAATCACTTTTGAAAAAAAAATTCAGAAACTTTTCACAACTTTTGAATAACTCTTAGAAAACCTTTGACCATGTTTGAATACCTTTTGATAAACACTTTGAGAGAAAAGTTTTACAACACACAAAATATATCCATTGGCTAAATACTTTTTGATATGATCCTAATAGTCATAGTTCACTTTAAAGATCGTTCTAGGTCGGAAACTTACAAATTTGAGTGAAAATCGCGTTTGGCTGGAGAACGTGATAAACGGCGCTGCGAAACTCCGATTCGGCCGATTCCAAATCGAGGTGAAAGATGACGTTCTGAAACGCAAGTTAGGCTTTTGAATCACCGAAAAAAACAATATATAGAACTCGAGATATGAACGCAGGTTACTGATCACGAAAATTGGAAAGAATTGGAGTATTAGGATTTTGATGTAAAGGAAACTCAATATTATTAATTCAGCAACGAAAATAAAGAACAAAATGGCGCCACAATCTTGAGATTGATAAGCCAAAAAGAACGCCACAAGGATTAACAGCCTTGATAAGTTCAAGATGAATTCTTTCAAGAACTCTAGAGAGCAAAGCCTCACAAAAATAATAATCAAAATCTGCCCCTCCATGAGGTTACAAATGCTTATTTATACTAAGTCTATCTCTAAACCTAAATGGGTCATAAGTGACACCATTCTCTAGGCCCATATTAGTCTTACATCTTATTTTTTTTTCTAAAAAATAAACTTAATGTAAGTAAGTAAAGTATCTTCACTTACACATAACAAAAACTAAATCAATAATAAAACTATTACAATTCCAAATCAAAGCAAACTAAGAATTAATACAAACCAAATTAAAATATATAAAGTTTATCCTAATTTATTAAAATATGAATCATCTTCATGCTCTTGAGATCCTTATCATTCCCTCTTTCTTGAAGAAATTCGACCACGAATTTAAGCTCCATTATATCATACATGAAGAAATAATCCAAACAAACCACAAGCTCATCATATCCACCGGGGTCAAACGGGAAATTAGAAAAGTCACCAAATGTGATAAGTCGGTGAAACGCATTTCCATCTTTAACAATTAACTTCTTATCACATTTATAGTAAAGGTAAGAAATTCTAAAGATGGGGATAAATTTATACCTTTTGAATTTGATATTTATGACCAAATTGACCTTCTTGGGATTGAAATTTTTGGCAAACAATATGTTACTTTGTATTTGCAAAGGCTTCAAAGCAAGTTGAGTTACATGGACATTCTCTTCATCACAAAAAAAATGGTGACTCAATAATCTCCTTGGAAGCATCCTTTTGAGGAACCTTTGAATAATCACTTTCAAGCACTAACATTGTTTCGTTCACCTCACTCTCTTGTTTGAAGAGACTTTCCATTTTACCATCATCTTTCACTTTGCTTTCAATGTCAATATATGGATGAAATTTCTCTTTTGGAGACACTTCTTCAAGCACTTGCAATAGAGAATTATCACAATTAGACAAATAGTTGACGCCAATTTCTTGCCCTTTGTCCCTCAAATGTTTCTCCTCTTCTTCTTTCTTTTCTTTGATTTTATCCATCTCTCTCAAGGCAAGCTTCTCTACTTTTCTAGCTTGTTTTGCATATCCATTTTCATACAAATATTTCACATACTCTGGATCCAATACAAAATCGCGAATATATTGATCATATGACATACTTAGGAATTTTGTCAAACAGATAGTGTGCAATACCTTTAACAACAAATCTTTTTTTTTTTTTTTTGTATAATTTTTTTTGAAGTAGCAGCAACACACAAGTTAACAAAGAACTACAACTCAAACAAAAGCAACACAACTAGCAATTAAGGTTTCACAAAAAAAAATGCATAAACAAAATTTTCCTCAATTCCAAACCTAGAGACAAGCTCTGATACCACATGATATGATCCTAATAGTCATAGTTCACTTTAAAGATCGTTCTAGGTCGGAAACTTACAAATTTGAGTGAAAATCGCGTTTGGCTGGAGAACGTGATAAACGGCGCTGCGAAACTCCGATTCGGCCGATTCCAAATCGAGGTGAAAGATGACGTTCTGAAACGCAAGTTAGGCTTTTGAATCACCGAAAAACAATATATAGAACTCGAGATATGAACGCTGGTTACTGATTACGAAAATTGAAAGAATTGGAGTATTAGGATTTGATGTAAAGGAAACTCAATATTATTATTCAGCAACGAAACAAAGGAACAAAATGGCGCCACAATCTTGAGATTGATAAGCCAAAAAGAACGCCACAAGGATTAACACCTTGATAAGTTCAAGATGAATTCTTTCAAGAACTCTAGAGAGCAAAGCCTCACAAAAATAATAATCAAAATCTGCCCCTCCATGAGGTTACAAATGCTTATTTTATACTAAGTCTATCTCTAAACCTAAATGGGTCATAAGTGACACCATTCTCTAGGCCCATATTAGTCTTACATCTTATTTTTTTTTTCTAAAATAAACTTAATGTAAGTAAGTAAAGTATCTTCACTTACACATAACAAAAACTAAATCAATAATAAAACTATTACAATTCCAAATCAAAGCAAACTAAGAATTAATACAAACCAAATTAAAATATATAAAGTTTATCCTAATTTATTAAAATATGAATCATCTTCATGCTCTTGAGATCCTTATCACTTTTTGTGTTGAGATACTATAGTGATTGAGTCAAAGTCTTGATATTCTTTAATTCTTTGAAAAAGGCAATTTTTCTGTAAATTGAAAGGTTTGGAAATCCAGTAAGGAAACTGGTAGTTATCTTTGTTGATGTGAGATCATCAAGAAGAGGCTTTACCTAGATCTTGTGTGAGTTAGGCGATTAACTACAAGGATTAGGTGGCTATAGAAACAAGAGTGAGTGAGTTAGATAGATAGGCTTTGAGGAAGTTGGAAAATCTGTAAAAGGTTTTCAATTCATTCTATTGGAAATTAGGCTGAAATCTTGTTGGATTTCAGGACTGGATGTAGGCTATCAAACTGATAGCTGAACCAATATAAAGACTCGGTTGTCCATTAAGTTTCTTTATCCCTACTCTTTATTGATATTACACAAATGCGTATTCTTGAATGCATGAATTAATGATTTATGTCTTGATTATCATTCTGAATTAAAATGACATTGTTTCTTGTCTCATATATTGATTTTACATTTGCAAATTGTTTCAATCATTTGCTCCTGAATATATTCCATTACCGATCTTTGATAATTTTTTTAATAACTCTCATATCTTTAGACTAACAAAGGCCAGGAGGAGGTGAAATATTATTTAACATTAGACCTATGCCTCGTTTCTGATGTTATAATACCTCTAAAATCAAATTGCAGGAATTCGAAAAAATACAAGGGAACTACATTCCCCAAGAACCATCTTAACCTGTATTGCCATCCTAAAATGGGTTTTTGTGTCATGACGAAAAAATTAGCTCAATTTCACTTCTTTCAAGACAGTTTGACAGTTAGCTTCCCTGAGTTGGTATACGCACCTTGAGCGAGCTCATATCAGCTGTCTTGAAAAGATTTGGTGGATTTTTCGTTTTTGAAACAATACTTGTATAATCTCGACATGGCTAACCAATAGAATCCAGCTGCAAAATATGACAAAAACGAGACAATGAACATTCAAGGAATATGCCCAAAATGGAGAGAACTAGCTTCCCAGTTTGAACCCCCTTATCTGAATCCAAATGGTGACCATGTTCATAAACACTCTTCAACTTCCGTTTTTATGACAAAATGATAAGAAGCGTTCCATCAAAATTATCAGATCTTGTTCATCATAGGTGAAATAGTAGAAATGAGATTGAAAAGTGGAAAGAATGCTTCCGCCTATACCGGATTAAATAACACAAAAAAGTTGCCCGCATCCAATCCAATAAAAGGGTTTTTTGGATGCATTTTGTGACGTCAAACCCAAAGGTCCTTCTTTGTGTTGGATTACGCCGCTTAGCAATTTCACAAATCTCAGGTACTCTAAGTTTACTTACAAGGGAAGGGTTTCATAAAATATTGTGGGAAAAACTATCGTGGGAGTGTTTGTACATTTCGACCAATCCCTATCCTATGCAGATTATTACCGCATTGGTTAGCAAACCTATGGTTGGCACAATGTCCAGGTGTCAAAACTATAGAACTACCATTACCCGAAATGCTCATGACTCGAACGCCGTGAACAAATCTTGATTACCACTCTGGAGCTGTACGACACTCTACTAAAAATTGCATAGCTTTAAAAAATTTAAGGTGCAACGAATTGCTTAAGGCTTATGGTCCTTGAATTTTAAAGAAAACGAGCCTAGCATGAAATGGGATCCTCTACCAGTCCATGGTGGGCCAATAGTGAATGCAATCGAAGAAAATCACTAATTAATAAAGGAGGTCGAGTCATTAAGGCCCCGATGGGACTGATTTTCTCTGAGTTATGTAAATTTGGTGCATCTGAGGTTCAAAACCCGATGGGAAAGCAAGATGCATTTTCCAGTTCAATGAAGATCATTTCATGTTTTTGCAATGAGTTCAAAAAATAACTTCATTTGTGTCATGGATTAACATAGGTCCATTTCAAATAGGTCGTTGGGAAAAGGATGACGGTATGATTTTTTACCCTTGTCAGAATCCAAACTGGCATAACCATCCTGATATGATCCTAATAGTCATAGTTCACTTTAAAGATCGTTCTAGGTCGGAAACTTACAAATTTGAGTGAAAATCGCGTTTGGCTGGAGAACGTGATAAACGGCGCTGCGAAACTCCGATTCGGCCGATTCCAAATCGAGGTGAAAGATGACGTTCTGAAACGCAAGTTAGGCTTTTGAATCACCGAAAAACAATATATAGAACTCGAGATATGAACGCTGGTTACTGATTACGAAAATTGAAAGAATTGGAGTATTAGGATTTGATGTAAAGGAAACTCAATATTATTATTCAGCAACGAAACAAAGGAACAAAATGGCGCCACAATCTTGAGATTGATAAGCCAAAAAGAACGCCACAAGGATTAACAGCCTTGATAAGTTCAAGATGAATTCTTTCAAGAACTCTAGAGAGCAAAGCCTCACAAAAATAATAATCAAAATCTGCCCTCCATGAGGTTACAAATGCTTATTTATACTAAGTCTATCTCTAAACCTAAATGGGTCATAAGTGACAGCATTCTCTAGGCCCATATTAGTCTTACATCTTATTTTTTTTTCTAAAATAAACTTAATGTAAGTAAGAAAAGTATCTTCACTTACACATAACAAAAACTAAATCAATAATAAAACTATTACAATTCCAAATCAAAGCAAACTAAGAATTAATACAAACCAAATTAAAATATATAAAAGTTTATCCTAATTTATTAAAATATGGATCATCTTCATGCTCTTGAGATCCTTATCATTCCCTCTTTCTTGAAGAAATTCGACCACGAATTTAAGCTCCATTATATCGTACATGAAGAAATAATCCAAACAAACCACAAGCTCATCATATCCACCGGGGTCAAACGGGAAATTAGAAAAGTCACCAAATGTGATAAGTCGGTGAAACGCATTTCCATCTTTAACAATTAACATCTTATCACATTTATAGTAAAGGTAAGAAATTCTAAAGATGGGGATAAAGTTATACCTTCTGAATTTGATATTTATGGCCAAATTGACTTTCTTAGGATTGAAATTTTTGGCAAACAATATGTTACTTTGTATTTGCAAAGGCTTCAAAGCAAGTTGAGTTACATGGACATTCTTCTCATCACTAAAAAATGGTGACTCAATAATCTCCTTGGAAGTCATCCTTTTGAGGAACCTTTGAATAATCACTTTCAAGCACTAACATTGTTTCGTTCACCTCACTCTCTTGTTTGAAGAGACTTTCAATTTTACCATAATCTTTCACTTTGCTTTCAATGTCACTATATGGATGAAATTTCTCCTTTGGAGACACTTCTTCAAGCACTTGCAGTAGAGAATTATCACAATTAGACAAATAGTTGACGTCAATTTCTTGCCCTTTGTCCCTCAAATGTTTCTCCTCTTCTTCTTTCTTTTCTTTGATTTTATCTATCTCTCTCAAGGCAAGTTTCTCTACTATTCTGGCTTGTTTTGCATATCCATTTTCATACAAATATTTCACATACTCTGGATCCAATACAAAATCGCGAAAAAAATATTGATCATATGACATACTTAGGAATTTTGTCAAACAGATAGTGTGCAATACTTTTAACAGCACATCTTTTTTGTATAATTTTTTTTTTTTGTATTTTTTTTTTTCAAGTAGCAGCAACACACCAATTAACTAAGAACAACAATTCAACAAAACAACAAAACCAACAATTTGGGTTTCACAAGAAAAAAAAAAATGCATAAATTTTTTTTTTCCTCAATTCCAAACCTAGAGACAAGCTCTGGTACCACATGATATGATCCTAATAGTCATAGTTCACTTTAAAGATCGTTCTAGGTCGGAAACTTACAAATTTGAGTGAAAATCGCGTTTGGCTGGAGAACGTGATAAACGGCGCTGCGAAACTCCGATTCGGCCGATTCCAAATCGAGGTGAAAGATGACGTTCTGAAACGCAAGTTAGGCTTTTGAATCACCGAAAAACAATATATAGAACTCGAGATATGAACGCTGGTTACTGATTACGAAAATTGAAAGAATTGGAGTATTAGGATTTGATGTAAAGGAAACTCAATATTATTATTCAGCAACGAAACAAAGGAACAAAATGGCGCCACAATCTTGAGATTGATAAGCCAAAAAGAACGCCACAAGGATTAACAGCCTTGATAAGTTCAAGATGAATTCTTTCAAGAACTCTAGAGAGCAAAGCCTCACAAAAATAATAATCAAAATCTGCCCTCCATGAGGTTACAAATGCTTATTTATACTAAGTCTATCTCTAAACCTAAATGGGTCATAAGTGACAGCATTCTCTAGGCCCATATTAGTCTTACATCTTATTTTTTTTTTCTAAAATAAACTTAATGTAAGTAAGAAAAGTATCTTCACTTACACATAACAAAAACTAAATCAATAATAAAACTATTACAATTCCAAATCAAAGCAAACTAAGAATTAATACAAACCAAATTAAAATATATAAAGTTTATCCTAATTTATTAAAAAGACATACACAGATAAAGAGGAAAAGAAAGTCGAAAAGGAGAAAGTAGAAAATGAGAAAGAGGTTTCTAATGAAGAAGCTCAGGAATTTCTCAAAATCATCGATTAGAGTGAATACAAAATAGTCGACCAACTCAACCATACTCCTACAAGGATTTCACTGTTATCCCTATTGATGAATTCTGAGTCCCACCAGAAGCTATTGATGAAAATACTAAATGAGGCTCATGTCACTCACGACATCACCTTGGACAAATTTGGAGGCATCATAAATAACATCACAACCAACAATCACATAACTTTCATAGATGATGAGCTGCCGACCGAAGGAGAAGGCATAAATAAAGCACTACACATATCAGTAATGTGCCTCGACCATATAATATCAAGAGTCCTCATTGACAATGGCTCCTCGCTGAATGTCATATCAAAATCAACATTAGCAAAACTACCTTGTAATGGTACATATATGAGACCAAGTCCCATGGTTGTTAGAGCTTTCGACGGGAGTCACAAAGAAGTAATGGGGGAAATCGATCTCCCAGTTCAAATAGGTCCGGTCACATTTGAAATCATGTTTCACATGATGGATATTGTACCCGCTTATAGTTGCTTATTGGGAAGGCCATGGATCCATTCTGCCGGCGTAGTGCTGTCAACCTTACACCAAAATTTGAAGTATATGGTAAATGACCAATTGGTAATTGTGTCAGGAGAAGGATACTTGTTGGTGAGTAATTTGTCCACCACACCTTATGTTGAGACAACATAAGACGCTCTAGAAACTTCCTTCCAAACACTAGAAATCGTGGACACCGCTTATGTCGAGACGACACCTATAGAACCACATATGTCAAACACTACTATTATGGTGGCTAAGTTCATGTTGAGCAGAGACACCATCCATGGCACGAGTTGGGGAAGGATGAAGAAGGGCTCAAAGAACCGGTGGAACTTCTTGAAAATATAGATAAGTGGGGGTTAGGCTACAAACCCACCAGGGATGACAAACGGAGATGGTCAAAAGAAAAAAAGAAAAAAGATTAGCTCGAATTGAAAATCGAGAACCAAGAATCGAAAGATTCTCATATGTGACATCCGACAGAGTTTCCAAAGTGCCAGACCAACAAGTGAGATCCATATTGCGGCAACTAAAGATGACATGTTTGATGGGGAGGCTAATTGGATTCGTCCGTGTGGTGTAGGAGCAGAAATCAGGAATTGGAAAGTAGTCAAGTCACCTATAAAATTTAATGCAATTCCCATGTAATTCTAAAAGCATTATTATTGTTACTAAGACCTTAAGATGCTTCATTATATTTAGGATGGACACAATGTTGTTTTCCCAATACTTTGAATTTCAATAAATGCATTCTCATTTTGTTTTCTTATTGTTTTTTTCTTACCACTTTCATATGTTTATATTCATTCGCCATTTTTTATTATTTATTTTGTCTATTTTTTATTTTTTTTTCTTCTCCTTCTTTCTCCTTATCCCTAGCCTTGAATCCTGCAGATTTGGGAATAGTTCATTCACAGACGACTATACTAAGATCTCGTTGCATAATCTTAACCATCTTGTTAGTCAGAAAGAAAAAGATAATGAAGAAATTATGAACCCCCTCTAGATTTGTTAAGAGCGTAAGAACGGGAAGCCAAGGGTATCATGCCCTTTGAGGAACCGATATAAATTGTTAATCTAGGGATGGAAGAAGGAAGGAAAGAAATTAAGGTTGACCCCATCTTAAAGAAAGAAGTATATCACAAACTAATCCAACTCCTACATGAATACAAAGATGTTTTTTCCTGGTCATATTAGGATATGCCTGGATTGGGTACTAGCATAGTGGAGCATAAATTGCCCTTAAAACCCGATTTTTCTCCAGTGAAACAAAAATTAAGGCGAATGAAGCCCGATATGTCATTAAAAATCAGGGAAGAAGTAAAAAACAATTTGACGCAGGATTCCTCACTGTGGCAAATTATCCCCAATGGATAGCCAATACTGTACCAGTGCCAAAAAAGGATGGCAAAGTACGAATGTGTGTCGATTATAGGGACGTTAATATAGCTAATCCTTAAGATTATTTCCTGTTACGTCACATTGATATTTTGGTTGATAATACGGCTCGCCATTCACTCTTTTCCTTTATGGATGGTTTCTCTGGGTATAATCAAATTAAGATGGCAGCTGAAGATATGGATAAAACGACTTTCATCACTCATTGGGGAACATTTTGTTACAAAGTAATGCCTTTTGGTCTGAAGAACACTGGGGCAACCTACCAAAGAGCTATTTTAACCCTATCCATGACATGATACATAAAGAGGTCGAAGTTTATGTAGATGACATGATTGCTAAGTCACAAACAGAAGAATAACATATTATTGATCTAAAGAGACTCTTCGAAAGACTTAGAAAAAGTTTAAGCTAAAGCTCAACCCTTCCAAATGCACTTTTGGTGTGAGATCGGGCAAAGTATTGGGATTTGTGGTTAGTTAGAGAGGAATAAAGGTTGATCCCGATAAGATTCGAGCCATTGTAGAAATTCCTTCCCCGAGTACAGAAAAAGAAGTTTGCGGTTTGCGTGGGAGACTAAATTATATTTCAAGATTTATATCACAACTAACTGCTACTTGTGAACCGATATTTAAACTTTTACGGAAAAATCAAACAGTTGTGTGGAACGAAGAATGTCAAAATGCATTTTGAAAAAATCCAATAGTATTTGCAAAAGCCTCCAATTCTAGCCCCACCAGTTTTGGGCCGACCCTTGATTATGTATCTTACAGTCCTCGACGGGTGCCATGGGATGCGTACTGGGGAAACATGATGAAACAGGAAAAAAGGAACATGTCATTTACTATCTAAGTAAAAAAATTACAGATGTTGAAACAAGATATACCATTTTAGAACGTACTTGTTGTGCCTTAGCCTGGGCGGCTCATCGCTTAAGGCAATACATGCTTTGCCATACAACTTATTTGATATCCAAATGGATCCAATCAAGTACATTTTTGATAAGTCCGCTCTCATAGGGAGAATTTCTCGATGGCAGATGATGTTATCAAATATGATATTACCTATGTTACTCAGAAAGCCATCAAAGGGAGTGCCTTATCAGATTATCTAGCTAATCAACCTGTTGATGATTATAAATCAATGCAATGTGAATTCCCAGACGAAAGTATCATGTTTTGTCTGAAGAATATGATGATGGAAAATGGACCTTGTTGTTCGACGAGGCCTCAAACATAATGGGGCATGGGATTGGGGTTGTTTTAATATCTCCCAAAAAAAAAAGTTCATACCGATCACAACGCGATTGTGTTTTGATTGTACCAATAATATGGCAGAATATGAAGCTTGTGCCATGGGAATTTTGGCGGCTTTGGAATCAAAAGCGAAAGTTCTAGAAGTATATGGAGATTCAGCCCTAGTCATTAATCAGCTTAACCAAGAATGGGAAACTCGAGATAAGAAGTTAATACCTTATTTTACCTACATAAAAGAATTGTCTTTAGAATTTGATTAAATCACGTTTCACCATGTCCCTCGAGAAGACAATCAATTGGATGATGCTTTGGCTACTTTATCATCTATGTTCCAAATAAATCGAAACGATGAAATCCCATCAATTAAAATGGAGATTCGAGATTATCCAGCATACTGCCATGTCATTGAAGAAGAAACTGATGGAAAACCGTGGTATCACGACATCAAACATTATCTTATAAATAGAGAATATCCTCCTGGAATATTGGAGAATGAGAAAAGAACTCTGAGACGGTTATCCGCGAGCTTTTTTGTGAACGAAAATATTTTGTATAAGAGGAATCACGATATGGTACTCCTCAGATGTGTTGATGTCAATGAGGCGAAAGAAATTCTACAAGATATCCACAATGGTTCTTATGGGATCCGTATGAATCGACACGCCATGTCTAGAAAGATTCTCCAGGCCGGATATTATTGGCTAACCCTAGAAAAAGATTGTTTTAATTATGTAAAGAAATGTCATAAGTGTCAAATATATGCTGATAATATTCACGCCCCACCAGTGCCCCTGAACACCCTTTCAGCGCCCTGACCGTTCTCAATGTGGGGCATAGACGTCATCAGAATGATCGAACCGAAAGCATCAAATGGACATCGCTTCATCTTGGTGGCAATGGATTACTTTACCAAATGGTAGAGGCCGCTTCATACGCCAATGTAACCAAAAATGTGGTAGTCAATTTATAAAAAGGGAATTAATATGTTGTTATGGTCTACCAAGCAAGATCATTAACTGCAATGCCACAAATCTAAATAACAAAATGATGGATGAATTGTGTGTCACCTTTAAAATTCAACACCACAACTCGTCCCCGTACAGATAAAAAATGAATGGTGCAGTTGAAGTAGCAAATAAAAACATCAAAAAATTATTCAGAAAAATGGTTATAACATACAAAGATTGGCATGAGATGTTGTCGTTTGCACTACACGGGTATCATACTTCGTTACGCACTTCAACTGGGGCAACCCCTTTTCCTTAGTATGTGGATGGAGGCTGTGCTACCTATTGAAGAAGAAATCCCCTCGCTAAGAGTATTAATGGAAGCTAAACTAGAGGAGTCAGAATGGGTACAAACATGTTTTGATCAATTGAATTTGATTGAAGAAAAAAGGTTGGCGGCCTTATGCCATGGGCAATTATATCAGAAAAGACTGAAAAAAGCATATGAGAAAAAAATACGTCCTCGAGAATTCTGGGAAGGAGATCTGGTGCTGAAAAAAATCTTACCCATTCAAAAGGATTATCGTGGGAAATGGACTCCTAACTATGAGGGCCCATACATCGTGAAGAAAGCTTTCATAGGTTGAGCTTTGATCCTTACGAATATGGATGGAAAAGATTTAGCTCTTCCTGTAAACTCAGACGCCATAAAAAAGTATTATGCTTAAATAATGAATACCCATTAGGTTGAAAATATGAAAAGGCAACCTAGGCAAAAATAGGGTACAAAAAAATATATCCGCTAGGTTGAAAACCTGAAAGGGCGACCTAGGCAAAAACTAGGGAAAAAACAAAAGAAACCCGCTAGGTTGAAAACCTGAAAGGAAACCTAGACAAAAATTAGGGTAAACAAAATTACCTGTTAGGTTGAAAACCCAAAAGAGCGACCTGAGAGAAGAAGAAAAACAACAACAAAAACAAGAGCAAAGAATATAAACTCGAAAAGACAAAATGAACAATATGGATCAGATTATGGCATGAGAAGTTAGTACAATCTACCTTTGATTACTAGTAACCAAGTTGGGTCTTCCACCTAACATTCATCATTCATTCATTCATTCATTCATCATCATTCATTCATTCATTCATTCATTCATTCATTCATCATTCATTCATTCATTCATTCATTCATTTCATTCATTCATTCATTCATTCATTCATTCATTCATTCATTCATTCATTCATTCATTCATTCATTCATTCATTCATTCATTCATTCATCATTCATTCATTCATTCATTCATTCATTCATTCATTCATTCATTCATTCATTCATTCATTCATTCATTCATTCATTCATTCATTCATCATTCATTCATTCATTCATTCATTCATTCATTCATTCATTCATTCATTCATTCATTCATTCATTCATTCATTCATCATTCATTCATTCATTCATTCATTCATTCATTCATTCATTCATTCATTCATTCATTCATTCATTCATTCATTCATTCATTCATTCATTCATTTCATTCATCATTCATTCATTCATTCATTCATTCATTCATTCATTCATTCATTCATTCATTCATTCATTCATTCATTCATTCATTCATTCATTCATTCATTCATTCATTCATTCATTCATCATTCATTCATTCATTCATTCATTCATTCATTCATTCATTCATTCATTCATTCATTCATTCATTCATTCATTCATTCATCCATTCATTCATTCATTCATTCATTCATTCATTCATTCATTCATTCATTCATCATTCATTCATTCATTCATTCATTCATTCATTCATTCATTCATTCATTCATTCATTCATTCATTCATTCATTCATTCATTCATTCATTCATTCATTCATTCATTCATTCATTCATTCATTCATTCATTCATTCATTCATTCATTCATTCATTCATCATTCATTCATTCATTCATTCATTCATTCATTCATTCATTCATTCATTCATTCATTCATTCATTCATTCATTCATTCATTCATTCATTCATTCATTCATTCATTCATTCATTTCATTCATTCATTCATTCATTCATTCATTCATCATTCATTCATTCATTCATTCATTCATTCATCATTCATTCATTCATTCATTCATTCATTCATTCATTCATTCATTCATTCATTCATCATTCATTCATTCATTCATTCATTCATTCATTCATTCATTCATTCATTCATTCATTCATTCATTCATTCATTCATTCATTCATTCATTCATTCATTCATTCATTCATTCATTCATCATTCATTCATTCATTCATTCATTCATTCATTCATTCATTCATTCATTCATTCATCATTCGAAGCCGAGAAAATGACCCGCATGTTGAAGCCGGGAAAACGACTCGCACCCGAAGCCGAGAAAATGACTCGCATCTTGAAGTCGGGAAAACGACTCGAATTCTTCTCAAGTAAATTCTAAGTAAAGAGAGGCAGCTGTTGACACCTAATTTTGTCCGATTTTTATTTACTTTTACTTTTTATTAAAAAAGGAATTAATAATATAATATAATATAATGATAATAATAATAATAATAATAATAATAATAATAATAATAATAATAATAATAATAATATAATAATAATAATAATAAATATATAAATATATGTGAAGAAATATAAAATTAGAAATAAATAATTAGGGCTATAACATTAGACAATCACAAGTGTTTTCAATTCTTGTTTGCCTCTAATTCTGGTTCAGACTCTTTTCTAAAATATTAAAAAAAAAATAAGAAATAAAAATAAAGGAAACTGAAAAGAAATGAATTGAAGGTAATAAAAATCAATGTAATGATGATCAAAAATAAATGAAAAAAAAAAAAACAGAAAAGAAATGGATTGATGGTCATAAAAATCAGTATAATGGTGATCAATTGAATAGAAAAGAAACCGAAGAAATAAATCAATGACAATAAGAATTAGTATAATTGTGGCCAATTAAATGAAAGAAACCGAAAAGAAATAGATTAATGGTAATCAATTGACAATTATTCTCTTGTCTTTTGTAATCTACACCTAAAGTCTATAAATAGGCTGCCGCAACAGGACAAAAGGAAACACAATTTGAAACACAAATTGAGAGCACATAAAAAATAGAGAGATTAATTGGCAAAAGAGAAGAAGAGAATCTCATCTTGAAATAATCGGTCTAGCAAAAACAACAATTCAGAAGTAAGGTATCATTTTCTTATTTTTTTCTTTCTCTAATTTCTGCTTATTAGTCTTTGTTTTGTTTTGCATCTTTTTAAAATATATTTATTTCGCTTTCTATTTTTTTCTGTTTATAAAAAGTAAACTCATGTGTGTAAGCTTTCATTTTTTTTAAAGAATCGTTTAATCCTAAAATTGTTTTCTTTGCAACACAAAAATAATAAAAAAAATATAACTAATTGATGTTTATAGGCCGAGAAAACGAATTTCACCATATTATAATATAATATTCATAATACGTCTTTATCAAATAAAAAAAATCATAACAACAGATAAATGTTTTTACCCTTAGGATTAGAATTAATGGTCGCTTGCCGCCGGATGAAATTCATCCTCGCTCGCCACACCATATTACTCACTCTCAATCGTTGGTGGCCTTTGTGTCGCGGACATATCCGACAACGTACGAGCAAATCATTTAACAGACTATTCACTGTCGTGTCCATCTGTCTCGTTCACATACCCCCACGTTTTTTAAAAGAATATTTTTTTTCTTTACTTTAAAAATAAATATAGAAGATATAATCATGAACAATTATTATTATTATTATTATTATTATTATTATTATATATTATTATTATTATTATTATCATCATCATCATTATTACTATTATTACATTTTTATTTTTTGATACGTATATAAATAAAAATAATAATAAAATCGGTCAACACATAAATATTTTCTACCCAAGAACTACGTGAGTTTGATTTCCATATTGCACCTGGGGATACGTAGGAGCAAAGGTCTTTCCCTTGTCAAACCAAATTAATAAAAAACATTTTTCCTTCTTTTATTAATGTAAATAATTTCTTTTTTTTTTTTATTATTTTTTGGGTAAACATAAATAAATAAATAGTCTGTATATAATTAATTATAGCGGTAACCGTTTTAACGGACGTTGTACGGTGGTAATACCTTCCCTACTCGTAATCGACTCCCGAATCCAAATTTTTTTTGGTTCAAAAGTCATTATTTTTAGGTTTTATCCAATTTTTCCTTTAATAAAAATAAATTGGTGGCGACTCCTTTTTCACGGACAAACCGAAAGCGACAATAGCCTTGTGCAACAAGTCTTTCCTTGTTTCAGACCACTTCTCCTATTTCAAGCCCACTTGGTTCCAATAATGTCTTTCTTTGGTCTAGGTATTAGATCCCAAACATCATTCATTTTAAATTCATTTAACCCTTCTTGCATTGCAAGGATCCATCCATCATCTACCAGTGCTTCATTAACAAATGTAGGTTCAATTGATGATAGTAGACCAAACAATGTTAAGTCCTTCAGTGATGATCTAGTTTTCAAAAGGATCATTTGCGTTTCCAATTATTAATGTTTTAGGATGAGATGACTTTACTTCCATCCAGATGTCCCTTATGACTTAACTTGATTGCTTCTGACTTGGTTAGATTCATCCTCTGATGATTTCTCATTTTCTTCTGATTTACTTGTATCCTTTGATTTTTTAGGTTCTTCTGGTTTGTTTGCATTTGCTTCCTCTGGTTCAAGTAAACCTGCACTATCATCAAGCTTGTTATTTTTTTTGTAAAGGAGTTATTTTGTTTGTTTCCCCTTTTGACAAGCTTTACACATAATTTCAGTCTAACTAGTTGAAATATTTTTCAATTTTGAGATTAATCTAAGGTTTGCATGACCTAACATTTTTGTGCCAAATTAATTTCTCTTCATTTGTTTGACATTAGACACTTAACATCTTGGTTCTCTATACTAAACTGATTTGTCTTATATATGTTATTTCTCTTGTGACTTGTGAAGAGTTCAAATCCATCCTTTTAGCTAATAGACTTGCATGTTTTTTTGTTAAATATAATATCATAATTATTATCACTTAACTGACTTACTGTAAAAGTCTGACCCTTACTATTATTGGAACTATTAATTACGACCTTATTGCCCCTCCTTCCACCTCGTGGAAATAATGAGTTTTTTCTTCTGTGGGTATCGAACCTGATACCTAGTCAATGAAGCGATAATATGAAACATGCCAATAAACGAAGAAAATTTAATTTGGCACAAAAGGTTAGGTCATGCAAACCTATGATTAATTTCAAAATTGAATAAAACTTCAACTTTTTAGAGGTCTACCTAAGCTTAGCTACAAAACTGAAATCATGTGTGAAGCTTGTCAAAAGGGAAAACTGACTAAGAACTCCTTTACCCCTAAGAAAGAATAGATTCCTTCTAGAAATGGCTAAAATCATGTTAAAGGAGATAGATGTTGCAAAAACATTCATGGGCATATGTAATTAACACTGCATGCTATATTCTTAATAGAATTCCAATTAGGCAAATATTAAATAAAACACCACATGAAACATGGAAGGGTAAAAGCCTAATATGTATTACTTTAAGCAATTTGGTTGTATTTGTTATATGTTAAACACTAAAGACAACCTTGGCAAGTTTGATCCCCACTCACAAAAATGTACCTTCCTTGGATACTCTAAAAGATCCAAAGCTAATAGAGTGTTCAATAGGGAGTAAATACATGTTAAATTTGATGTGTCAAAAAAAGTTGAGGACTTTGTTGGTTTACTGGAACTATAGGAAGCAAATGTTGGAAAACCAAAATAACCCAAAAATCAGAGGAAGATGACAAAACATTAGAAGATGAATCTGATCAAGTCAGAAGCAGTTAAAATAATTTAGAAGTCAGAGTTGGATGAAAATATAAGTCATCCCATCCTGAAACTCTAATTATTAGAAATTACAATGATCCTTTGAATACTACATCATCACTGAAGGACACAACCTTATTTGGTATACTCTCGTTAATTAAATCTACATCTTTTGATGAAGCACTAGAAGATGATCGATGGATCCTTGCAATGCAAGAATAGTTGAATGAATTTAAAATGAATAATTTTTTAGACCTAGTACCCAAACGAAAGAAAAACATTATTGGATCTAAAATGGTTTTTAGGAATAAGTTAAATGAAAAGGGATAAGTTGTCAAAAACAAGGCCATGAGAGTTGCACAAGATTACAGTCAACAAGAAGGTATTGATTTCACTTAGTGATTTGCTCCAATGGCTAGGTTAGAGGTAATTCGTATTCTACTCTCATTTGTTGCTTATAATAACATTAAATTATTTCAATTGGATGTTAAAAGTGTCTTCCTAATGAGTATATAAGTGAATACGTCTATGTTAAGCAACCCCTAGGTTTTGAAAGCTTTAAATTTTCAGACTATGTGTTTAAAAATTACGAAATAATTGAATGCTCTAAAACAAGCTCCTATGGCATGGTATGATAGATTAAGTAATTTGTTGCTTAAAATAGTTTTGAAAGAGGACAAGTAGACACCACCCTGTTTAGAAAATAAATAAGAGATGACATTTTTATTATTCAAATTTACGTTGATGATATTATTTTTTGGATCTATTAATGGCAGTCTTTGTCAAGAATTTGCTAAATTAATGCAACTTGAATTTCAAATGAGCAAGATGGGAGGATTGAAGTTCTTCTTAGGGATACAAATTCAGCAAAGTTAGAAGGCCATATACGTTCATCAAACTAAGTATACTAACGAGCTTCTCAAGAAATTTAAGATGAATGAATGTTGTATCTGCACCAATGCAACCTATTTGCTCACTAGAAAAAGATGAACCAGGATAGAAAGTTGACATGAAAATATATAGAGGAATGACTCGGTCAATTCTATACCTTACTTCTTCTAGACCCAATATTTTATTTAATAATTGTGTTTGTGCAAGATTTCTAACGGATCCAAAAGAATCTCACTTAACTACTGATAAAAGGATCTTTTGATATCTCAAAGAAACTTACAACATTGGCTTGTTCTATAAGAAATCTACTAAGTACATATTAAGTGGCTATTATGATGTTGAATATGCTGGAAACAAACTTAAAAGAAAAAGAATCACTAGAAATTGCACATTTCTTAGTCAATACTTAATCTACTGGTCAAGTAAGAGACAAATCACAATTGTAATATCAACAACAGAGGTTGAGTATATTTCAGCAACTGGCTGTAGCTCTCAACTAATTGCACATTTTTTTATATGTTTATGTGGGGAGAGAATAGTGCATGGATGTCAAGAGAAAAGAACTGTAAAACTACTTAGACTTAGAGAGAGTCTTAAGTTAGGGGGAGTCAAGTAATAAAAGCCAATAAATCATTATAAAAATTATATTTTTTCATCATAAAAACATGGAGATTGTTGTAACCAAGTTGGTTTTCCTCCTGTGGAGATTTTTTTGACTTACATGGAGATTTGTTTTGACTAATGACTTCATTAAATGTGTAAGAATTATAACATGAAATCAAAAGAAACAACATCAGAAAAACAAATCAAAAGCAAACGACCAGAATAAATAACTCGAGGAAACGACCAGAGGAAGCAAAGTCAAACCCAATCAACACATGTGCTTATGTGTGCGTACATATACCTCTGAAGATTTGCCTCTTATGATTATGTGTGACTGCCTTTGAAGATTGAAATGTACTCCCTATTTACATGCACAACAAGAATACATTAATTTTTTGAGGACCAAAAGCCCTCACAAAGACCGTGAAATATTCGTTGCCATTTGTGAGAGCAAAGACCGTCACAAAAGTTCTCCTTTTGTGAGGGCTTAGGCCGCCACAAATGACTCCTTTGGTGAGGGCTTAGACCGCCACAAAAGTTAAAGCTAATTTTTAAAATTAAACTTTTGTGGAGGCCCAGACCGCCACAAAGGTCTACCTTTGTGAGGGCATATGCTGTCACAAAGGATGAATCAGATTAAAAAATAAATATTTTGTGAGGGCTTAGGCCGCCAAAAAATATTCACTTTAATAAAAAAGTAAACAAGGCTTATTCTAGTTCAATTAGGGTTTTGACAAATCTTGTGCTTCTAATAAGTTCATTTGTGTCATTTGAATATCGTTTAGGTCATTTTCGTCCTTCCTAAGCTCATTCTAGTCAAACTAAGGTTTTAACCAATCCTGTACATCCAATAGGTGTTTTTGTGTCATTGGATTAACATTTAGGTCATTTTCGTCCTCCCTAGGCTTATTCTAGTCCCATAGGGTTTTAACCAATCTTGTGCATCCAATAGGTGTGCTTGTGTCATTAGATTAAAATTTAGGTCATTTTCGTCCCCATTCTAGTTCAATTATGGGTTTAAACCAATCTTGGGCATCTAATAGGTGTGTTTGTGTCACTGGATTATCATTTTGGTCATTTTCGTCCTCCCTAGCCTTATTCTAGTCTAATTAGGGTTTTTAACCAATCTTGTGCATCCAATAGGTTTGTTTGTGTCATTAGATTAACATTTAGGTCATTTTCATCCTCCCTAGGCTTATTCTAGTCCAATTAGGGCTTTTAACCAATCGTGTGCGTCCAATAAGTTCATTTGTATCATTGGACTAACATTTAGGTCATTTTCGACCTCCCTATGCTTATTTTGGTCCAATTAGGGTTTTTAACCAATGTTGTGCATCCAATAAGTTAATTTGTGTCATTGGATTAACATTTAAGTCATTTTCGTCCTCCCTAAGCTTATTCTAGTCCAATTAGGGTTTTTAACCATTCTTGTGCATCCAATAGGTGTGTTTGTGTCATTTGAATTAACATTTAGGTCATTTTCGTCCTCCCTAGACTCATTCTAGTCCAATTAGGGTTTTTAACCAATCTTGTGCATCTAAAAAGTGTGTTTGTGTCATTGGATTAACATATAGTATTTTCGTCCTCCCTGGGCTTATTCTAGTCCAATTAGCGTTTTAACCCATCTTGTGCATCCAATAGGTTTGTTTGTGTCATTGGATAAACATTTAGGTCATTTTCGTCCTCCCTAGCCTTATTCTAGTCGAACTATGGTATTTAGCCAATCTTGTGCAATCAATAAGTTCATTTGTGTCATTGTATTAACAATTAGGTCATTTTCGTCCTCCCTAGCTTTATTCTAGTCAAATTAGGGTTTTAACCAAACTTGTGCATCTAATAAGTTCATTTGAGTCGTTGGATAACATTTAGGTCATTTTCGTCCTCCCTAGTCTCATTCTAATCCAATTAGGGTTTTTAACCAATCTTTTCATCCAATAGATGTGTTGGGGTCATTGGATTACGATTTAGGTCATTTTCCATCCTCCCTAGGCTTATTCTTCTCCAATTAGGGTTTTTAAGCAATTTTGTGCATCAAATAGGTTTGTTTGTGTCATTGGATTAACATTTAGGTCATTTTCGTCCTCTCTAGGATTATTCTAGTCCAATTATGGTTTTTATCCAATCTTGTGCATCCAATCAGTTATTTTTTGTAATTGGATTAACATTTTAGTCATTTTTCGCCCACCCTAGGCTTATTCTACTCCAATTAGGCTTTTTAACCAATATTGTACATCCAATAAGTTCATTTGTGTCATTGGATTAACATTTAGGTCAATTTTCGTCCTCCCTAGGCTTATTCTTATTCCAATTTGGGTTTTTAACCAAACTTGTGCAATCAAATAGTTCATTTGTGTCATTGGATTAACATTTTGGTCATTTTCGTCCACTCTAGGCTTATTCTAGTCCAATTAGGGTTTTTAACCAATCTTCTGCATCCAATAGGTGTGTTTGTGTCATTGGATTAACATTTAGGTCATGTTTGTCCTCCTTAGGCTTATGCTTGTCCAATTAGGGTTTTTAACCAATCTTGTGCATTCAATAAGGTGTTTTGTGTCATTGGATTAATATTTAGGTCATTTTCGTCCTTGCTAGGCTTATTCCAGTCAAATTTGGGTTTTTAACCAATCATGTGCATCAAATAAGTTCATTTACGTCATTAGATTAACAATTAGGCCATTTTCGTCCTCCCTATGCTTATTCTAGTCCAATTTAGATTTTTAACCAATCTTGTGCATCCAATAAATTCATAAGTGTGATTGGATTAACATTTAGGTCATTTTCTACCTCCCTAGGCTTATTCTAGTCCATTTAGGTGTTTTTAACCAATCGTGTGCATCCAATATGCGTGTTTGTCTAATTGGATTTTCTAGGCTTAGTCCAATTAGGTTTTTATGCAATCTTGTGCATCCAATAGGTGTGTTTGTGTCATTGGATGAACATTTAGGTCATTTTCGTCCTCCTTAGGCTTGTTCTAGTCTAATTAGCGTTTTTAACAAATCTCGTGCATCCAATAAGTTCATTTGTGTCATTGGATTAACATTTAGGTCATTTTCGTCCTCCCTAGGTTTGTTCTAGTCCAATTAGGGTTTTTAACCAATCTTGTGCATCCATAGGTGTGTTTGTGTCATTGGATTAACATTTAGGTCATTTTCGTCCTCCATAAGCTTATTCTTGTCCAATTAGGGTTTTTTAACCAATCTTGTGCATCCAATAAGTTCATTTGTGTCATTGGATTAACATTTAGGTCATTTTCGTCCTCCCTTGGCTTATTCTAGTCCAATTAGGATTTTAACCAATCTTGTGCATCTAATAGGTGTGTTTGTGTCATTGGATTAACATTTAGGTCATTTTCTCGTCCTCCTTAGGCTTATTCTAGTCCAATTAGGGTTTTTAACGAATCTTGTGCATCCAATATGTGTGTTTGTGTCATTGGATGACCATTTAGGTCATTTTCGTCCTCCTTAGCCTTATTCTAGTCCAATTAGGGTTTTTAACCAATCTTGTGCATCCAATAGGTGATTGTGTCATTGGATTGACATTTAGGTCATTTTCGTCCTCCCTAGGCTTATTCTTGTCCAATTGAGGTTTTTAACCAATCTTGTGCATCCAATAAGTTCATTTGTGTCATTGGATTAACATTTAGGTCATTTTCGTCCTCCCTAGGCTTATTCTAGTCCAATTAGGGTTTATAACCAATCTTGTGCATCCAATAAGTTCATTTGTGTCTTAGGTCATTTTCGTCCTCCCTAGGGTTATTCTTGTCCAATTAGGGTTTTAACCAATCTTGTGCATCCAATAAGTTCATTTGTGTCATTGGATGAACATTTAGGTCATTTTCGTCCTCCTTAGGCTTATTCTTGTCCAATTAGGGTTTTTAACCAATCTTGTGCATCCAATAAGTTTATTTGTGACATTGGATTATTATTTAGGTCATTTTCGTCCTCCCTACGCTTATTCTAGTCCAATTAGGGTTTATAACCAATCTTGTGCATCCAATAAGTTCAGTTGTGTCATTGGATGAACATTTAGGTCATTTTCGTCCTCAATAGGCTTATTCCCTTCCAATTTGGCTTTTTAACCAATCTTGTGCATCCAATAGGCGTGTTTGTGTCATTGGATTGACATTTCGCTCATTTTTGTCCTGCCAGGCTTATACTAGTCCAATTAAGGTTTTTTTACCAAGCTTGTGCATCCAATAGGTGTGTTTGTGTCATTGGATTAAGATTTAGGTCATTTTCATCCTCCCTATGCTTATTCTAGTCCAATTAGGGTTTTTAACCAATCTTGTGCATCCAATAAGTTCATTTGTGTCATTGGATTAACATTTAGGTCATATTCGTCCTCCATCGGCTGATTTGTGGTCCTCCCTTGGCTTGTTGTTGTCCAGTTAGGGGTTTTAACCAATCTTGTGCATCCAATAGCTGTGTTTGTGTCATTGGATGAACATTTAGGTCATTTTCGTCCATCCTGGACTTATTCTAGTCAAATTAGGGTTTTTAACGCATCTTGTGCATATAAGTTCATTTGTGTCATTGGATTAACATTTAGGTCATTTTCGTCCTTCGTAGCCTCAACCTAGTTTAATTAGGGGTTTTGAACAATCTTGTGCATCCAATAGGTGTGTTTGTGTCATTGGATTAACATTTAGGTCATTTTGGTCATCCCTAGGCTTATTCTATTGCAATTAGGGTTTTTAACCAAACTTGTGCATCCAATAAGTTCATTTGTGTCATTGGATTAACATTTAGGTCATTTTCGTCCTCCTTAGGCTTATTCTTGTCCAATTAGGGTTTTTTAACCAATCTGGTTTTGTGCATCCAATAGAGTTCATTTGTGTCATAATTGGATGAACATTTAGGTCATTTTCGTCCTCCCTAGGCTTATTCTTGTCCAATTAGGGTTTTTAACCAATCTTGTGCATCCAATAAGTTCATTTGTGTCATTGGATTAACATTTAGGTCATTTTCGTCCTCCCTAGGCTTATTCTTGTCCAATTAGGGTTTTTAACCAATCTTGTGCATCCAATAAGTTCATTTGTGTCATTGGATGAACATTTAGGTCATTTTCGTCCTCCCTAGGATTATTCTTGTCCAATAGGGTTTTTAACCAATCTTGTGCATCCAATAAGTGTGTTTGTGTCATTGGATGAACATTTAGGTCATTTTTGATCCTCCCTAGGCTTATTCTAGTCCAATTAGGGTTTTTAACCAATCTTGTGCATCCAATAGTTGTCTTTGTGTCATTGGATGAACATTTAGGTCATTTTCGTCCTCCCTAGGCTTATTCTAGTCCAATTAGGGTTTTTAACCAATCTTGTGCATCCAATAGGTGTGTTTTGTCATTGGATGAACATTTAGGTCATTTTCGTCCTCCCTAGGCTTATTCTAGTCCAACTAGGGTTTTTAACCAATCTTGTGCATCCAATAAGTTCATTTGTGTCATTGGATGAACATTTAGGTCATTTTCGTCCTCCCTTGGCTTAATCTAGTCCAATTATGGTTTTTAACCAATCTTGTGCATCCAATAGGTGTGTTTGTGTCATTGGATTAACATTTAGGTCATTTTCGTCCTCCCTAACTTATTCTAGTCCAATTAGGGTTTTTAACCAATCTTGTGCATCCAATAAGTTCATTTGTGTCATTGGATTAACATTTAGGTCATTTTCGTCCTCCTTAGTCTTATTCTTGTCCAATTAGGGTTTTTAACCAATCTTGTGCATGCAATAACTTCATTTGTGTCATTGGATTAACATTTAGGTCATTTTTGTCCTACCTAGGCTTATTCTAGTCCAATTAGGGTTTTTAACCAATCTTGTGCATCCAATAGGTGTGATTTGTGTCATTGGATTAACATTTAGGTCATTTTCGTCATCCCTAGGCTTATTCTAGTCCAATTAGGATTTTTAACAATCTTGTGCATCCAATAGGGTTGTTTGTGTCATTGGATTAACATTTAGGTCATTTTCGACCTCCCAAGGCTTATTCTTGTCCAATTAAGGTTTTTAACCAATCTTGTGCATCCAATAAGTTCATTTTTGTCATTGGATGAACATTTAGGTCATTTTCGTCTTCCCTAGGTTTATTCTAGTCCAATTAGGGTTTTTAACCAATCTTGTGCATCCAATACGTTCATTTGTGTCATTGGATTAACATTTAGGTCATTTCTGTCCTCCATAGGCTTATTCTTAGTCCAATTATGGGTTTTAACCAATCTTGTGCATCCGATAAGTTCATTGGTGTCATTGGATGAACATTTAGGTCATTTTCGTCCTCCCTAGGATTATTCTAGTCCAATTAGGGTTTTTAACCAATCTTGTGCATCCAATAAGTTCTTTGTGTCATTGGATTAACATTTAGGTCATTTTCGTCCTTCCTAGGCTTATTCTAGTCCAATTAGGTTTTTAAACCATCTTGTGCATCCAATAGGTGTTTATTGTGTCATTCGGATGAACATTTAGGTCATTTATGTCCTCCCTAGGCTTGTTCTAATCCAATTAGGGTTTTTAACCAATCTTGTGCATTCAATAAGTTCATTTGTGTCATAAGATTAACATTTAGGTCATTTGTGTCCTCCATTTAGGGTTTTTAACCAATCTTGTGCATCCAATAGGTGTGTTTGTGTCATTGGATTAACATTTAGGTCATTTCTGTCCTCTCCGCATTCTAGTCCAATTAGGTGTTTTTAACGAATCTTGTGCATCCAATAGGTGTGTTGGTGTCATTGGATTAACATTTAGGTCATTTTCGTCCTCCCTAGGCTTATTCTAGTCCAATTAGGGGTTTTTAACCAATCTTGTGCATCCAATAAGTTCATTTGTGTCATTGGATTAACATTTAGGTCATTTTCGTCCTCCCTAGGATTATTCTAGTCCAATTAGGGTTTTTAACCAATCTTGTGCATCCAATAAGTTCATTTGTGTCATTGGATGAACATTAGGTCATTTTCGTCCTCCCTAGGGTTATTCTTGTCCAATTAGGATTTTTAACCCAATCTTGTGCATCCAATAGGTTTTGTTTGTGTCATTGGATGAACATTTAGGTCATTTTCGTCCTCCCTAGGCTTATTCTAGTCCAATTATGGTTTTTTAACCAATCTTGTGCATCCAATAGGTGTGTTTGTGTCATTGGATTAACATTTAGGTCATTTTCGTCCTCCACTAGCTTATTCTAGTCCAATTAGGGTTTTTTAACCAATCTTGTGCATCCAATAAGTTCATATGTGTGTCATTGGATTAAACATTTAGGTCATTTTCGTCCTCCCTAGTCTTATTCTGTCCATTTACGGTTTTTAACCAATCTTGTGCATGCAATAAGTTCATTTTGTGTTATTGGATGAACATTTAGGTCATTTTCGTCCTCCATAGGCTTATTCTTGTCCAATTAGGGTTTTTAACCAATCTTGTGCATCCAATAGGTGTGATTTGTGTCATTTGGATGATTACATTTAGGTCATTTTCGTCATCCCTAGGGTTATTCTAGTCCAATTAGGATTTTTTAACCAATCTTGTGCATCCAATAAGGTCATTTGTGTTATTGGATGAACATTTAGGTCATTTTCGTCCTCCCTAGGCTTATTCTCGTCCAATTAAGGTTTTTAACCAATCTTGTGCATCCAATAAGTTCATTTGTGTCATTGGATGAACATTTAGGTCATTTTCGTCTTCCTTAGGTTTATCCTAGTTCAATTACGGTTTTTAACCAATCTTGTGCATCCAATAAGTTCATTTGTGTCATTGGATTGACATTTAGGTCATTTTCGTCCTCCGTAGGCTTATTCTTGTCCAATTAGGGTTTTTATCCAATCTTGTGCATCCAATAACGTTCATTTGTGTCATTGGATGAACATTTAGGTCATTTTCGTCCTCCCTATGCTTATTCTTGTCCTATTAGGAGGGTTTTTAACCAATCTTGTGCATCCAATAGGTGTGTTTGTGTCATTGGATGAACATTTAGGTCATTTTCGTCCTCCCTAGGCTTATTCTTGTCCAATTAGGGTTTTTAACCAATCTTGTGCATCCAATAAGTTCATTTGTGTCATTGGATGAACATTTAGGTCATTTTCGTCCTCCCTAGGCTTATTCTTGTCCAATTAGGGTTTTTAACCAATCTTGTGCATCCAATAGGTGTGTTTTGTGTCATTGGATTAACATTTAGGTCATTTTCGTCCTCCCTAGGCTTATTCTTGTCCAATTAGGGTTTTTAACCAATCTTGTGCATCCAATAAGTTTCATTTGTGTCATTGGATGAACATTTAGGTCATTTTCGTCCTCCCTAGGCTTATTCTTGTCCAATTAGGGTTTTTAACCAATCTTGTGCATCCAATAAGTTCATTTGTGTCATTGGATGAACATTTAGGTCATTTTCGTCCTCCCTAGGCTTATTCTTGTCCAATTAGGGTTTTTAACCAATCTTGTGCATCCAATAGGTGTGTTTGTGTCATTGGATTAACATTTAGGTCATTTTTCGTCCTCCCTAGGCTTATTCTAGTCCAATTAGGGTTTTTAACCAATCTTGTGCATCCAATAGGTGTCTTTGTGTCATTGGATTAACGTTTCTGTAATTTTCGTCCTCCCTAGGCTTATTCTAGTCCAATTAGGTTTTTTAACCAATCTTTGTATTCCACAGAAGTGCGCCGAAGAGTGGGGGTAATTAGGTGTTTAGAAAGGCTTATTTTGTGAGATTTAGGTTTTGATTTTTCTGATTTAAGATAGTGTATGGAATTGGATAAATGGTAGGTCATTTTCGTCCTCAAAGATATTATCTTATTCCCCTTATGTGCCAAGGTTACATCCAGTCCTCTTGCACAAACAAGAGATTTTCGTCCATATTGTCCAATAAGTACAAGTCCCATTTAGGACCTCTGTTACATTGGATCAACCCTTAGATTTTCGCACACCACTATCTTATTTTAACAAAACTTGAAGATCCAACACCACTTTGTGCTCAATTTACAACACTTGAATGTTTTAGCAATATTTATTCTTGACTTAGATCAATATGATATAACAGTTGATGTACATGATAACACATCCAATATAATTTCAAGTACACTAGAGAACTTTTCTCAATGATATGAAAATGTAAATATCTGTACTTGAAATATATTTAGTAAAACTTTGAAAAAATCAAAACATTTTAGAAAGTTTGTTCAAGGTCTGGTTGTAGGATTGGTTATGTTTAATATGAAGTTATGGTGTATTTATACTCCATAACCATCTTTCAGATTCCTGGCCATTGATCCAAGAGGTTTAATGAAGAAATGCAATGATTCGGAACCATTTCAGAATTGAAAAAATTGCATTGTTTCCAGGTGTATTCGACTACAGCTTGTGTGTAGTCGAATACACATCCTTTTAATGTTCAGTTTTATTTGAACTTTGAAGCTTGTATTCGAATACAGATGTTTGAAGATGTTCAAATTTAGCTACTGACCATTGTCTGTATTCGACTACAACATGTTGTATTCGAATGTTGTGTTTGTGTCATTGGAAGAACATTTAGGTCATTTTCGTCCTCCTTGGGCTTATTCTTGTCCAATTAGGGTTTTTAACCAATCTTGTGCATCCAATAGGTGCATTTGTGTCATTGGATGAACATTTAGGTCATTTTCGTCCTCCCTGGGCATATTCTTGTCCAATTAGGGTTTTTAACAAATCTTGTGCATCCAATAGGTGTGGTTTGTGTCATTGGATGAACATTTAGGTCATTTTCGTCCTCCATAGGCTTATTCTTGTTCAATTAGGGTTTTTAAGCAATCTTGTGCTTCCAATAAGTTCATTTGTGTCATTGGATTAACATTTAGGTCATTTTCGTCCTCCCTAGGATTATTCTTGTCCAATTAGGGTTTTTGACCAATCTTGTGCATCCAATAGATGTGTTTGTGTCATTGGATGAACAATTAGGTCATTTTCATCCTCCCTAGGCTTATTCTTGTCCAATTAGGTTTTTAACCAATTTTGTGCATCCAATAGGTGCGTTTTGTGTCATTGGATTCACATTTAGGTCATTTTCGTCCTCCCTAGGCTTATTCTTGTCCAATTGGGGTTTTAACCAATCTTGTGCATCCAATAAGTTCATTTGTGTCATTGGATGAACATTTAGGTCCATTTTCGTCCTCCCTAGGCTTTATTCTTGTCCAATTAGGGTTTTAACCAATCTTGTGCATCCAATAAGTTCATTTGTGTCATTGGATGAACATTTCGGTCATTTTTCGTCCTCCCTAGGCTTATTCTTGTCCAATTAGGGTTTTTAACCAATCTTGTGCATCCAATAAGTGTGCTTGTGTCATTGGATGAACATTTAGGTCATTTTCGTCCTCCCTAGGCTTATTCTTGTCCAATTAGGTTGGTTTGGACCAATCTTGTGCATCCAACATGTGTGCTTGTGTCATTGGATGAACATTGGTTGACATTAGGTCATTTTCGTCCTCCCTAGGCTTATTCTATCCAATTAGGGTTTTTAACTCTTGTGCATCCAATAGGTTATTTTCGTTCCCTAGGTGTCATTGGATGACCAATTTGTGCAGGTCATTTTCGTCTCCTAGGCTTTATTCTTGTCAATCTCTGTGCATCCAATAGGTGTGTTTGTGTCATTGGATGAACATTTAGGTCATTTTCGTCCTCCCTTGGCTTATTCTTGTCCAATTAGGGTTTTTAACAATCTTGTGCATCCAGGTTCATTTGTGTCATTGGATGAACATTATAGGTCATTTTCGTCCTCCTTAGGCTTATTTCTTGTCCAATTAGGGTTTTTGACCAATCTTGTGCATCCATAGGTGTGTTTGTGTCATTGGATTCTTATTTAGTCATTTTCGTCCTCCCATGGCTTATTCTTCCCCAAATTAAGGGTTTTTAACCAATCTTGTGAATCCAATAGGTGTGTTTGTGTCATTGGATCAACATTATCATTTTCGTCCTCCTAGGCTTATTCTTGTCCAATTAGGGTTTTTAAAGCAATCTTCTGCATCCAATAAGTTCATTTGTGTCATTTGAATATTTAGTGTCATTCTTGTCCCGAGGGTTTTTTAACATTTTGGTCATTGGATGAACATCGTCAAATTCGTCCCTCAGCTTATTCTTGTCCAATTAGGGTTTTAACCAATCTTGTGCATCCAATAAGTTCATTTGTGTCATTTGGATGAACATTTAGGTCATTTTCCTCCTCCCTAGGCTTATTCTTGTCCAATTAGGGTTTTTGACCAATCTTGTGCATCCAATAGGTTCGTCTTGTGTCATTCATTCTTTATTTAGGTCATTTTCGTCCTCCTAGGCTTATTCTATACATTGGTTTTTATTGTCATCCAATAAGTGATTGGATGACATTTAGGTCATATTCGTCCTCCCTTAGGCTTA
>PGWS01037012.1:0-55273 GCA_002896235.1 Cicer reticulatum | reverse complement strand
TTATTAAAGTATCAAATAGAATAAAATAAATATTGGCAAAATTATTTTTTGTGATTTTTTTAATTTAAATTTCAGATAACAATTCATTCATTTATTTATTTTTTCTTTCTAATTTGATCATTTACTTCATTGTCATCTTCAAACAATACCTATAAAATTCATTAATATCATCTTCAACAAAATATAGATATTTATCAAATTCATAACTAACTTTTAAATAAATTCTTATCTTCTTTTGTAACAACGACAATATGGAATCCATCAAATAAAGAATTCACATTTTAAGATTTAATCATCAAGTCACCAAGAGAATTTTTTTTTTCGTTCTCCAAATCAAATCCCTAAATTATTATTATTTTGGTTTTGATAAAATTGTTATTATTATTTTTTGTTTGAAAATGATGTATTTATGAATTTTTATAACAAATAATAATATTGTTGATATTTTAAGATATAAATGATCATCCTTGAAGAGGAACCAAATGAGGAGGATCAATCCCTAACTTCAGAGCAAGCTCGGTGGTCATCCATTCCCTTAAAGTCGCAAACTCTCGGTCCTGATGTAGTTGCTGAGCCATGATAGTCTGCAGGGAAGCCATGATGGATTGGCTAGTGGATTCCTGCTAAACTCTTTGACGCTTAATATGGCTTTTGGAGATGTCCTTGGGTGTAGTGAGAAAAGTGTTGTGGGATGGAGTTGCATCAATGTAGAAGGATGAGAGAGTTGCAAACGAGGTTGCAATAGTGGTAAGGGTCGTGGCCGGTGATGTTGGGGATGGCGAGATAGACCAGAGGTGTCGAGAAAGTTAAGAAATTGACTAATTCCGAAGATGGATGAGGTAATCTTTTGAGGGGAAACGAAGGTTGGTGACATGATAGATGAAGTGTGAAATGGAAGTTGAGCACACATGTCAATAAGTGGATTGTAGTGAGGAGGGATGGTAGGTGCAACATATGACGTGGGTTGAAAGGAGGAAGGGATAATGTGTGGGGAAGAACGTTATTGAGTTGCTTGTTAGGAAGTGGAGGATGAAGAACATTCTTCAATGGCTGTTTGGTTGGGGCAGGATGGAGAATGTTCTCGAGCAAAAGGTGGAGAACGTTGTTGAGTAGTTTGTTGTGCAAAATGATGTGGAGAATGATCTGGTGTAGGTGGCGGAGACTGTTCTCTAGGACAATAGTGGATTCACCAGATATGCGCACAAAACACTTTCTCTTGAATACTACTTCTTCATATGAGACACATTCTTTGAGGAAAAGTTTGAGATCTTGATGGTGGAGGTTTCAGAAGAAAGAGGGACTTCAAAATACCTAAAGGTTTTTGACAAAAGAATGCCATACGAGTCTGTATTTTTCTTGTAGTCCTTCGTGGTGGCATCAATCATATTTTGAAGAATGATGAAAGGTAGATAGCCCCTCTTGCACTTGAGGAAATGTTGAATGATCAACACATAATTGTCAAAGACGTACTCATGACTTCCACATTGCGGTAAGATGGAATGTTAATTGATGTTGTTAAACACTTTGCAGATGGGCTTTAAGGATGTAAGCAAGTGGTTTATTGCAGCCCTCCTAAAAGATTTGAGCAAGCACGTCCTTCCTGTTTAGATTGAGAGTTGAGTACTAGTTCTTTCCAAAGACGGAAAGTCCATCATTTGGTAGGTCGAGGATGGTGGTGAGAATATCAATGGTTAATCAATACCCTCGAGAGTTGTCACTAAAAATGACTTCTCAGGAAAGGTTTGGGCTCTATAGTATAAGACCCTATCCACATTCGGGTAGTAGCAGTCAAATATTTGCAGAAATTGGGTCCAACCAAGTGGATCTGTATGGTTTTTGATAGAGGTGCCTTCGATGAGCAGATTTTCAAGCAAGAAAACTCTACCAATTCCAACAGACTGCTCAACCCATTTTTCAGCATAAGGTTTTTAGTATAGTTGATGGAATGAGTGGAGGGAAGCATATTTTAGGGCCTGATTTGGGAGGGATAGTGGGAGATGGAGAAAGTTTTAGATGTACAGAAGGAGGAGCATAACGTTCTGGTGAGATAGAAAAAGAACGTTCTTGAGAAGGTGGAGAATGTTCTTGAGGCTTTTGCTTGGGAGCAGTTGTTTTGCCTCTTTGATGGTTTTTTAACTTGTTTTTGGCCAAAAACTAGGATAGAGTAATGGTAGTTTTAATCTTTAAACTTTTTTTTTGAAGAGGGTTTGGAAGGAGATGGTTTAGTAGATGAGAAAATCTTAGTCATTGATTTTCTTTTGATTTGGGGGTGTGAAGAAATAAGGTTCAATTTGGAATATGGATGTGGATGGTTCAGATGGTTTGAGAGGTGTTGAAGTTTTTGTAGGGTTTGGAGTTGAAGGTCCAGAATCGTCACTGTCAGAGATGACGAAGATTGTAGGTTTGAAGGTTTTAGCCTTCGAGGTACCGATTCCAGTCGATACTCTCACGAAGCGTCTCTTTGGTTCCGTAGGTTTAGGGAAGGTTGAGCGAAGGTGAAGAGGGACTTCATTTAGATTTGGAGTGGGACATTGGAAGAGATGGGGGATAACGATTGACAATAGATTGAGAGAGATAGGGTTAGGGTTGGAATCTTGTCTAAGGTTGGATTCAGGGGAAAAAGATAAGTAGTCTGAAAAGGTTTTATCAGACAATCGTGATGAGGAGTCGGTCTTGGTGGAGGTAAGGGTGAAGGATTGTGAAATAGTGAAGATGAAAAATATGATGAGGATGAAGGTGCATTAAGGCAAGCGTTTTTCTGGGCAGTCATTTTAGTACGTGCCATTTCAATATTTTGTAGAATTTTTTTTGAAGGTTTTTTGAGAAGTTTCAGAGTTACAGTTTTTTGGAAAAAGAAGAAACTGTTTTATGGAAGATGAACGAACACGATGATGATTTGTAGTTTTTCACTTTGTGGGGAAAGTGAAGTGAATGATTGATGTCGGAAAAAAGGAGAAATGACAGTGTGACAATTACTTTTGCAAACAAGAAAACATGTCTCATTAATGCCATGCAAAAGAGCTTTTGTCGATTTTTTAGGGAAAAAGAGAGAATGGTGCGTGCAGAAAAACGCAGAACGTTTAATGTTATCCGTTATGTAGAAACATAATGAATGCAAACTGATTAGATTTTGATAATTCTTAGTTTTGCCTTGATAAAATTAAAACTTTCCTCTACAAGGAGCTTGATAAAAAATCAGTAAGTTGTTTTCGAGTATCAACAAAGATTAATTCAACTTTTTTTTTTATTAACATGATCACGAATAAATTGATGCTCTATTTCTATGTGTTTGGATCTTGAATGTTGAATATGATATTTTGACAGATTTATAGAAGTTGTATCATCATAGTAAATTGGAATACTTAAATAATTTACATAGTAGTCTTCAAGTTGATTTTTATCCAAAGAACTTGAGAGCATCAGTTTGCAGCTGAGACATATTCAACTTCGGTTGTTGAGAGAGCAATCGTGTTTTGTTTTTTGCACGACCAACTTATTAATGCTTCTCCAAGAATCTGACATGTTCCACTTATACTTCTTCGTTCAATTTTATCTCCAGTATAATCAGCGTCGCAATAAGCTACAAGATCAAAATGAGAACATTTTCTATACCAAAGACCAAGATTAGTAGTACCAACGAGATATCTTAAAAGTCCTTTTACGGCTGTTAAATGAGATTCTTTAGACGCTAATTGAAATATAGCACATAATCCTACTGCAAACACAATGTCAGGTCTACTAGCAGTTAAATAAAGCAAAGATCATATCATACTCCTATATTATTTTTCAGAAATTGATTTTCCATTTTCTTCTTTGTCTAATGAAGAAGATAGATGCATGGGAGTATTCATGATTTTGGCTTCATTCATTTTATATTTTGTTATGAGATATTTTATGTATTTTTCTTGACATATAAAAATGTCATTTTCATGTTGCTTAATTTGCAAGCTAAGAAAATATCTTAATTCTCCCATCATACTCATTTCACATACACTTGAATAATAAATAAATCATTTTTGTCATTTTTCTTGAAAAGTGTAGTGTTAATATTTCCTCTAGAAAATTTGTTTTTGATTAAAAAGGAACTAATTCATTCATACCAAGCTCTCGGTGCTTGTTTTAAACCATATAGAGCTTTGGTGAGTTTAAAAACATAATCTAGTTATGATTAATCTTCAAAATCGAGAGGTTGACGCATATAAACTTGTTCATTTAAAAAACCATTTAAGAATGTACTTTTAACATCCATTTGAAAGAGTTTGATAAGTTTATGAGATGCATATGGAAGAACAATTCGTATGGCTTCTAACCTTGCAACGGGAGCAAAAGTTTGATCATAATCTATACCTTGTTGATTGTAACCTTGAGCAACCAACCTTGTTTTGTTTCTCACAACCTTACCTTCTTCATTTAGTTTGTTTCTGAATACCCATCTTGTTCCTATGATGGTTTGGTCTTGTGGATCTGAAACTAGATTCTAGACTTCATTCTTTTCGAATTGAAGAAGTTCTTCCTTCATCGCTTCAATCCAAGATTGATCAACTATGGATTCTTTGATTGATTTTGATTCAATTTGGGATATCATTGCCATTTTGTTGTTGCCATCATCCTTGAATGACATTCTTTTTCTAATTCTATCAGCAATATCTCCAATGATTTAATTTTGAGGATGATCACTAATAGTTCTCCATCTTTTAGGAGAAGAATGAAATAGAGATTGTTTATCAATTTGGGTTTCCTAGAGAACATCCGGTTGCAGTTGTTGCCCACAATGTTCTTCTTCATCCTCATATTTTTTACTCAAATCAAGATCATCAAATTCATCAAATAATATATGCATGCTGAGTTTAGTAATTTTGGTTTTTAAATTGAAAACACGATACCCTTTAGACTTAGTTGAGTAACCCAAAAATATAGATTTGTTCGATTTTGCATCAAACTTTTTAAGTTTCTTTGTTATTCAAAATATAACAATTACAACCAAAAATATGAAAATATGAGATATTTGGCTTCCTGCTTTTCCAGATTTCATATGGTGTTTTGTTTATGATCTTTCTTATTGATACATGGTTTAAAATGTAACATGTTGTATTGATAGCTTCAACCCAAAATAAATTTTCAACATTAGACTCTTCCAAGTTTGTTCTTGCCATTTCTTGTAAGGTTCTTTTTTTTTTTCTTTCAATAACTCTATTTTGTTGAGGAGTTCTTGCACAAGATAGATTATGAGAAAATGCCAAATTCTCAAATAAAGTTTAAAAGAAGCCATTATGAATTCTCCTTCATAATCACTTCTGTATAGTAGAAATGATGCTCAAATCTTTTCATTTTGTACCTTTTTTACAAAAAGATTTTTTGATAACATGCAAAAACATCATATTTTATGTTTTAAAAATAATAACCAAGTGTATGCTTCACATCATTCCTCCTAAACTTGTTGTTTTAACAGGGCCAAAAATATCTATATGAAGCAGTTCAAGAATTATGTTTGTGGAGATGAACTCTTTTGAATAAAAACTGCTTTTGACTTGTTTTCCTTTAGCACATGCTTCAGATACTTTATCTTTTTCAAAATTCAGTTTTGGTAATCATCTAACAAGTTCTAGTTTTAAAATTTTTGAAATTGTTTTCATGCTAACATGACCTGTCCGCTTATTCCAAATCCATTTATCTTTATTGATATACATGAAGCAGGATTCATTAGGTAATTCTTCAAGATATAAAACATATAGATTTTTTTTTTCTAGTTCTATAAAAAAGTACTTCCCCAAAATTTGTTTTTATGATTTCACATAGGTTAGATTTGAAAATAACTTCAAAGCCATTGTCATATAATTGACTTATGCTCAAGAGATTATGTTTCAGACCTTCTACATATTGAACATCAGTTATTTGAGCATAATTTTTCTTACTAATTGTTCCTTTACCTTTAACCCGAACTTGATTATCATTCCTAAAGGTGACTGATCCACCATCTATCTTGACAAAAGACATGAAGCAGTTTTTATTACATTTCATATGTCTTGAAAAACCACTGTCTAAGAACCATATATTTTTCTTGACACTTTGAAATCCAATCTGCATGATTTGTTACATTAACTTTAGGTACCCATTTGATCTTGGGTCCTTGAGAGTTAGTTTTAAATTTTGATTCCTTCTTAATATGGCATGTTGATTCAGAGTGGTCAATCTTAGAACATGAGGAATATCTAGTGGTTTATTTTTGAAAAGGTTTAGAAAAATGAGTTTTAATTGGTTTTGGTAAAACTTCAAAACATTCTCCTTTTGCTGCATTAGTTGGAGAATATTCTCCTTCTTTCAGATTAAAAAAAAAAATCTTTTTGCTCCAGAATGTTCTACTTTTTTGAAAATATTTTTGTTCTTGATTTTCTCATCTCTTTTCTTAAAATAGCATGCAAATTCGAGATGTCCAATCTTGATGCAATATGAACATTTGATTTTGCATTTATCTTATTTTCTTTCCAGAACAAAAATGTTTTCATACATTTTGGTTTTTTGAGTTTGATCGAAACTAAGACCAACTTTATCAAATATTCCAACTTGAGATCCCATGATTTGAAATGTTTATGTGGCTCTAATGAAATTTGAAAAATCATTTTTAAGAAGTTCAACTTCAGCTTTAAAGAGAATGTTCTCCTTTTGAAATGCATAATGTTATTGACTTTCTTGATTTTCAGTTTTAATATCTTTGGGCTGAGATTCTTTCAGATTTTGAGTAATCTCTTTAAACTTTTCATTTAGAGCTTGAGTTTTCCCTTTCTCTTCTTTTTCTTTGTGAAATTTTTCTTTTAAAGAACTACACTTTTGGATAAGAAAGTTTGAATCATTTAGCAAGTTGTCAAATTCTTTTTCCATTTGTTCACACAAAAGACAAGGTTCAAAATTTTTTACCTCATTTTCTTCTATATTTGCCGTTAAGCATATGTTGGCTTCTTCATCTTCTTCTTCATAAGATTCATCTGAGTTATCCTATGTAGCCATAATTGATTTATTTTTGAAAGGAAATCTGTTTCGTGGTTTTTTACTTAAGGGACATTCAGATTCGTAATGTCTCAATTTATTACATCCAAAACACGTGATTTGTCTCTTGCCCACTTCTGTTTTGGGAATTTCTCTTTTGTTTGGAAATCCTTTCTTGATTTGATATGTTCTTCTCATCATTCTTTGATATCTTCTAGTGAGAAGAACAATTTCTTCATCAACGTCTTCTTGTCCAGTTTCTTCTGATTCTTCTTATGTTTGTGCTGGTATACATTCTTGAGATGCTTTCAATGCTATTTCTTTTCCTTTCTTGTCTGGTTTATCTTCTTGTAACAATACTTCGTGATCTTCTAATGCAATCACTTCAAGATTTTTGGATTGGCTTATAGCCGTAACCATCGGTCTCCATATGGCTGGAAGACATCTCATGATCTTTCTTACTATGTTTTGTTGATAGTGTTTCAACAAGTGTTCTGAATCGTTGCAAGTAATAATAAAATGGTAGTATCGAGTGTTGAACTCAAGGATTGCATTTTACTATTGAATTATATTTAATATCTAAAATTGAACAAAAAGTTCACAAATTGATTGAAATAATATTTAAAATTAACAAATGTAATAAAATTGATCCTTTATAATGAGAAAAATGTCATGAATGAGTTTCACTTGAAGGTAAAAATGTCAATTATAAGGAATGGATGTTTGAATTATAATTGCCCCTTTTAAAATATTCCTGTTTAAAACTGAAAATTCAAATCAAGATGATCTTGGTTATAACGAAGATTGATCTTGGTTAGTAAAAAACAACAATATCAATTTTATCAATATAAACTCTGATTGTAATGCATAAAATAAATGAGATAGAGATAGAGAGATCACACAAGGATATATCCTGGTTCACCCAACCCGGGTTACGTCCAGTCCTCACAACCGTGAGATTTTTCACTAAGTGTTCAAACCAAGATTGTTCTTGGTTTTGATGGATCAATCTTGACTTTACACGGTTTCTACCTTTCTACCTAGAAAGGATTTTCACAGGTTTACCTTACACTATTTCAGAAAGAATTTTGCAAGATACCTTTTAGAACCTAAAAGGATTTTTACACACTACTCAAGCTATGTTATCAAAAATAGCCTTGAGTTACAAAGTGATGATTTTAAGAGTATTAGAATCTTAGTAACGCTCAACTCTTGTTTGAGAAATAAATTCTGTAAATAGAACTCAGTTGTAATTGATTCTAACACAACACAAAGATTAAAAACAACAAGCTTTAAGAATGATATTGAGATGCTTGAGTATGATTGAAATGATTGATATTTTCTTGGTACTTTGAGTTATGTTTTGTTCTTCATCTTGAAGCTGCATTTATAGACTTCAAGAAGGCTTGGGACAACTCATATGGCCGTTGAAATAGGGCCAGCTGTCATGAAAAAGTTGTTGGATAAAATCTGCCAAAAACAAGATTGATCATCTGCATCAAAAGATCGATCCAGGATTGATCTTTTGGTTTGTGATGAACTAGCATTGTACTCTATGATTTGTGTCAGTATGTCAGCCTTGAGTACATGCTTTTTAGTTATGTGTGCATGCTTTAGGATAGTTCAAATCAGTAGTGTACTTTACCACTTGTAGTCTTGTACTTGTATTTGCTTTATAAGAAGAATGATCTTTGTGATATGCCTTTATTGAAGCATGTTTTTGATTCTTCAAATTCTGGAACAGATGTGACTTGGATTGATCTTTTGTTGATTCTATATGAGAATATAAGATGAATATTGTTTCCAGGATTGATCTTTTTCAAGGAAACTGATTATCCTTGTTTATGCCATAAACGAAGATCATTCTTCGTTTCTCAGCAGAAGGTCAAGATCAATCTTCGTTTTCCAGAATCAATCTTCTTTTTCCAGAACTGCTTTCTTTGATCTGATTTGTGATGTTTGATACCTATCTTGTTTTAACATACTCAAAAACACATGTTAAATACCAAAACACTTAGAATCATAATTAGAATTCTTAATTAACTTTTTGTTTGTTTTCATCAAAACATTAAATTGAGATTTTGTCTCAACATCACTTTGAATCCAACCTTGGTGTCTAATTTGATCCTAGTTATTGAATTCTTTTATTGAATTATTACCGAATTATTTTTATTATTCTTGCCCTAATGTCTTAGTGACAGAACCTTTAATTCCAAAGTAACCCCTAATTTCTTAGTGGATTTAAAATTAGAATTAAGCTTTACCGTACATGAATTCTCTTTTTAAACAATTGCCTTTGCAATTAATTTAATTGGTTTCATGACCTGCATCTATCCCTAGACTACAAATTCATTAATTTCTCATCTCAAGCATTCGTAAAGTCCACTCCTATTTCAAAATACGAATCGTAGAACATTTTAATGTTGATTAAGCAATAAAAAGCATTAAGCACAGAGATGAGAAAAATAATTCAATAAACTCATTCATATAAATAGAAATCAAATCAGAAAAATAAGGGTTTCATCTTGTTACACTCATCCCTAACAAATAAGGTTCAGTTACTCATGACAGAGATAAAAAAGATAGAGATTATAGAAGAATTACAAGAAAGATTCATGAATGATTCTTGATAAAACTGCTACAAAGGTATTAGAAACAGTCGTCTTTGAGTTTCTATGTTAGGGCACAAGTCTCCCCACTTTCCAATAGTCAAAAAGATCCCTAGAAAGTGAAAAAATGCGATTTTATACATTAAACAGCGCACTACGCGCCCCAGGCGCAGGGTTTGCGCTCCGTGCGCGCCTTGGCAATGGCAAAATGCAGGAAATGCGCCTCAGGCATGACTTTTGCGCTTCAGGCGCATAACTACTTATGGTTGACGTTTTTTTGCATTTTTATCCTCTTTAGACTTTGAATGGGGTTCCGATGTCTTCATAAAAGTTGTAGTTATGGATCTTAACTTTCATTTGCACTTGGTTGGACTCAAATTGAACATCTAAAACTCCAGATATGGCTGAAATACTCCACATTGGTAATGTTGATTTCTCGCCCAAAATACAACACTACACTAAACAAAGTAACAACGGAAAACTCCGAAAAATCTCAATTTAATCAAGGAAATAAGAACATAAACATTTCATTAAATCAAATAAATAAAATTAACAAAATATATGAAATAAATCCTTAAATTAACTAATGAATAAAAAATAAATAAGACTAAAACAATAAAAAAAAATATGCGTATGATGAAGAGTCATCACTTGTACTGAGTAAGCTTTTCCAAAAGAGCGCATCTCATTTAGTATAGTTGTGAACCTTTAGTACATCTCATTAATGGTTTCTCCTTCATTCATTTTGAACAACTCAAACTTCCTTACGACAATGTCTATTCTTGTTTCTTTGACATGGCTTTTTCCTTCATGATGAGTTTGCAGTGTGTCCCATACTTCTTTAGAAGTTGTGCATTCAAAGCACCCGATAAGAATAATTGAGCTTTAAAATTTAGGAGTACCTTAGTTTTTTCTTCAAGTGTCTTGTCTATTTCTTTCTTTTCAGCAGTGGTTGAATCATTTTGATCAACTCTTGGTATGAAATCTTCATCTGTAATGATGCGCCACATTCATGTATCTTGAGATTTTAGAAACAATTGCATCTTGTTCTTCCAGAAGTAGTAATATGTTCTATCAAAGTAAGGTGATCTGTTTGAAGATCCTCCTTCAACAATGCATTTTGCTTTTGACATTTTTCTTCTAGATCTTTATTCTAGCACTTGTGTTTAATCTTTAGAAAATTTTCTCTGATGCCAATAGAAGTAACAATGTCAATTTACAAGGAAGGGGTTTGAATTGTAAATTCACCTATTTAAAATTTTCTGTTAAAATTTTTAAAAAATAACTAAAGATTGATCTTGGTTATAAAAACAGAAAACGAAGAACGTTCTTCGTTAGTTAAAATCAAAGTTTAAGCTTATCTATTTAACTTGATTATCAATATGAATGAAAGTAAATAGAGATAAGAAGAGATATCACACAAATATATATTCTGGTTCACCCATCTCAAGCTACGTCCAGTCCTCACACTTGTGAGATTTTCTACTAAATGTTCAAACAAAGAACATTCTTGGTTTTACACAGTTTTTATTAAGATCAACCTTGATCTGTAACAACAATTTGTTTCCACCCATAAATGATTCAATCAATTCACCTATCAATCTTGAGAGGATTTTATAATTCACCTTTTAACCATAAAAGCATTTTTACAATAACTCCTCAAACTATAAACAACACTTGTAGTTTTAAGTTTACACAATAATGATTTAGAGAGATTGATAGAATTTGAGTATGCTTAACTCGTGTTTGAGAATAGATTCTTGATAAAAGAATTCAGTAATATGATCTGGATATATCAAGAGCAAATCAAAACTGATTCTTTTGCAATTGAGAAACTTTCAAGTATGTAGGTGTATGTGATTGATGAATTTTCTTAGCACTTGAAGTTCCGCGTTTTCCTTGAGCTCGGGGTTCCTTTTATAGGCTTCAAGTAGGTTGATGACATCTATTTTGACCGTTGCAAAAGTGTCTTGCTGTCACGTGTCAGACTTGACCAAAGACCATACTTTTAGACTTTGAATGTTCTTATTTTAAATATTATGTGTTTCTGCTTTTGTGTTAATGATGTATGATCTGTAGCTTCTCATTATTGACTGCGATTATCCTTTGTTTATGCACACAAACATCTCAGAGATGTGCTTAATCAATTTTGATTAAGACTGTCTTTTGATTCGTGCAAAACATGCTGGAGAAACATGTAACAAGGCTGGAGAATGATGATCAGTAAGTTGGAGAATGTTTGTATCATTATGGATTGATATCATCATACTGGAAAAATTATGTTGATCATTTGGGATACAACTGTTAATCATGCTGGAGAAATATGTTTACTGTTGAAGATTATGTGTAACATGCTAGAGAATGTTTATCAATCTAGAGACTGATGTTACATTGCTAGAGAACGATCATTTGTCACTTTTGCTTTGAGTTGTGAGTTTTAATCTTTGATCCTTTTGAGTGATTCTTTTGCACATATGAGAGCTGTATATTCCTAGTATATGAACTGAAAATCGATTCGCGATTTGCAAGAGCTTTCCTTGCATTAAAAATTGATTTGATCTTACTTGCTGAAAATAACAGAAACGTGGAGAACGTTCTTGGTTTTCCAGATTATGTCAAGAACGGTCTTGTTTCAGTCTTGTTCATTTTTAGCTCTTTCTTTTAATTGATTTATCTTGTTTTTGCTTTGTACATAACTTTGATTATTACACTAAAAAACACATGTTAAATTAACACATAATTTAAAATCATAATTAAAATCTTTAATTGACTTTTATTTATTACATTAAAATATTAATTTGGGATTTTACCTCAACACACATATCATATAATAGTTTACAAAAAATAAATGAAATCACCCAAACAAATAAAGAACCACAATTTAAATACGAAAAAAAACCGCAATTTTGTATTTCAAAGATTTTTGTTTAATTACATTTGTACTTAAAAGTCTTTGTCTTTTCCTTTTATAATTTATTCTTCATTTGATTTTCAATGAAAGGCTAAACTACTGTTTTAATATTTGTTAAAGATCACATAAAATGTTCAGAGACATTAGTAATAATTTAATCGAATACATTATTAATTTTCTTACGGTTCAATAAAATATTATAGTTTAGAGATTAAATTATAGTAGACTAAATTACATTCGTGGTCCTTTAACTTAAGTCCAGGTAACGTTTCGGTGCTTTAACTTTTTTTTTTCCCATTTCAGTATTTTATCTTTTGAAATAATTTTCAATTTTACCCTTTAAGTGAGATTCCGTTAGGGCAACGTTAACAAATTCCCTCATCCGTTTTCTTTCCAGTTTTTTCTCTTTGATATTTCTAAATCTCTTGTTTGGTATTCTCATCTCCACTGATTTCCCTCTTCTCATCTCCATCGTTTTCCTCTGCGTGTTCCGTGAAATGCTATCGTCTTCGCGTTTTCTTCGCGAATCTCTGTGAAATCGTAAATTAATGATCCGAATCTTCCTGAATCGCGTTTTCTTCCTGAAGCTTTAAGAAATCGTAATCGCACATTGAGGGGAAAAGGTAACGTGTTTATGGATTCTGATGTTTAATGATCTGATTTATTTTAGGGTTTAGGTTTAGGGTTTAGTTGGGTTCTTATGGTATTTATTAGTTGCATGTGTTTGATTTTGAATGATTTTATTCTTACATGTGTTGATTATTTTGGGTCAAGGGTTTGTGGTCCACACATACATATTCCTTCCTGTTTTTCTAAGATTATGGGGTCAGATCTGTGGTCCCTACCATTTGATTATAGTTTTCTATTAATGGGTTTTTTTTATGTGTTTTCAAAGTAAAAAGCAGAATGGATGTCTTTTTTTCGTCGATGTTCACCATGGAGGGTATTTTTTGGATGACACAATGGAAGTGTACCAAGGTGAAGTTTCTAATTGAAAATGTGATGCTGACAGGTGGAGTTACTTTGAGATTTTGGATATTATTAAACAAATGAGGTATCCTGAAGTTGTTAGTATATGGTATGAGGCGTATGGTGAGAAAAGTTTTTGGAAAATGACATTGGGGCAATGGAAATGGTAAATTTTGCCAAGGCTAATGGAAGGTGAATTTGTATCTTATTCATCCAATATCCCAACCCATATTTATGGATAATGTGGATAATAAGACTCAAAAAAAATGAAGCTAAAAAAAACCATGAACCAACCCAAACAGGCCCACAATATGTGGATAATGTGCAGACTAAGGCTCAAGAAGCTGCTAAAGTAGGAAATGATACACATGAACCAGCCCAAAGTGCAACCCAAACAGAAGACAATATTGAGTCTGACGGTGAAGATAGTGTTGTTAATGTAATTTTTGGAGACTCTGATGATGAATTGCCCATGAATGATGGGTTTGATGAGGTCCAAATAGGTGGTGACGAACTTGAAGGACAAGGAGGGGTAGGTGCAAGTAAGAAAGGTGCAAGTAACAAAGGGAGACCTAAGAAGATTCGTGTTGAGAAAGAACATATTGTGGATGAAGATGAAGAGGCCAATATGCAAAGTGAGAAGGAATTATTTGATGAAGAGTATTTTACAGAGGAATTGGAGAGTGATGATTCACAAGAAACTGATAAGTATCCTTTTTTTGTCATGCCAAAAAAAATGGAAGATTATAAGTGGGTTTTAGGAACCCTTTTCACTGGTAAAAAAGAATTTAAGGAGGCTATGACAACATATGCCATTCATAATGGGAGGATTTGAAGTTTATAAAAAATGACAAACTAAGAGTGAGAGTTAAATGCAAGGAAGGTTGTGAGTGGTTTGCCTATTGTGCAAAGTTACCTGATGAAGATACATGGCAACTTAGGAAACTAGTTGACACACATTCATGTAATAGAGAGTATAAGGTGAAATTTATGAGAGCAAGTTGGCTCGGGAAAAGATTGTACTCAACAGTTAAAGAGAACCCGAACATAAAAATTACAGATATTTCTAACAAGTTTCATCGAAAGTGGAATGCTGGAGTAAGTAAGATGAAGGCATTTAGGGGACGTAGGGTTGCAATTGATATGGTTGATGGATCATTCAGAGAGCAATATATAAGATTGTATGATTATTGTCATGAGTTTTTAAGATCAAATCCAAATAGTACAGTTAAGTTAGAAGTCCAAGCTACAAATTCAGAGGTAATTGACTATGTGGACATACCACTTTTACCTAGTTTTCAACGCCTATATATGTGTCTTAATGGATGTAAGGAGAGTTTCCTGATTTGTAGACCAATAATTGGCCTTGATGGTTGTTTCCTTAAAGGGTATTATTGGGTATGATTCTTGCTGCTGTAGGTAGAGATCCAAATGACCAAATGCTTCCAATTGCCCTGGCTGTAGTTGAAGGTGAGACAAGAGATTCATGGGCTTGGTTCCTTAAATTATTAATTAATGACTTGGATGGACAACAAGCATGCAAGTCCTACACCTTCATATCTGATCAGCAAAAGGTACTCATTAAAGTTCTGTTTTGGTAATTCTGTTAGATTAGTAATTCTGTTTTGGTAATTTTGTTAGATTGGTAGATTGAAAATTCTGTTTTGGTAATTATGTTAGATTGGTAATTCTGTTAGATTGGTAATTCTGTTAGATTAGTAATTCTGTTTTGTGCAAGACTGCAAGCTGCATATTTTTTAGCATCAAATAGAAAGCTGCAAGCTGCATATTTTTTAGCATCAGATAGAAAGCTACAGGCTGCATATTTTTAGCATCAAATATAGGATGAGGGTGACTTGTGTGCAGGCTTTGGATATCTATTTCCCTTTGTTAATGCAGAATTTACTGTATTAAAAAACCTTTAGAGCACACATTAAAGTCCATATTCATTATTTTTTGTTGTTTATGTAAGAGACTATTGCCTGCAATGGATGAGTTGCTTCCTGGGGTGGAACAAAGATTTTGTGTAAGATACATGTATAACAACTTCAGAAAAATTCACCCAGGGAAGAAGCTTAAGGAATTGATGTGGAAGGCAGCCAAGTCAACATATCATCAAACATGGGAAAAAGAAATGAAAGAGTTGAGGAAAGTTAACGAAGTGGCCTACAAATATTTAGTGAAGATTCCTTCAAGATTTAGTTTCAATTCTAAATGTGATGTGCTTGTTAATAATATGTCAGAGACATTCAATAGTGTCATAATTGGACCTAGAGGGAAACCCATAGTGACAATGTTTGAAGACATCAAATTGTACTTAATGGACAGGTGGGCTAGAAATAGAACTACATTGGAAAGGTACACTTGTTCTGTTCTGCCTCAAATCAAGAAAAAGTTAGCAAAGGAACAAGAATTATCAAGAATGTGGTTGTGTAGGTAATATTGTTTTTTATGCTTTGGTTTTGTTCTGTTTTTTAATTCTATGGTTCTGAAATCTTCCTGAAATCGAAATTTTTGAAACATGTTTATTATGCTATGATTTTGAAACATGTTTATTATTCTGAAATCTGCCTGAATTCTGCCTGCAGATTTTTATGATTTCTGCCTGAAAGCTGCATTTTTGCTACGAATTCTGCCTGCATATTTTTATGATTTATGCCTGCATATTATTCTGAAAGCCTGATTTCTGCCTGAATTTTTTGAAACATGTTTATTATGCTATGATTTTGAAACATGTTTATTATTCTGAAATCTGCCTGCATATTTTTATGATTTCTGCCTGAAAGCTGCATTTTGCTATGAATTCTGCCTGCATATTTTTATGAATTCTGCCTGCATATTTTTATGATTTATGCCTGCATATTATTCTGAAAGCCTGATTTCTGCCTGAATTTTGCTATGAATTCTGCCTGATTCTGATCTTGTTTATGCTATTGAATTCTGCCTGATTGAATTCTGTTCTGATTATGATTCTGTTCTGATTCTGATTCTGATTCTGATTCTGATTATGTTATGAAATCATGTGTTAATTCTTCTTATTCTTATTGAACAAGGTATGCTGGTGAAAATATATTTGGAGTTAGTAACATCAACCACACATGAGACAAGTTTGTGGTATCACTGGAAAATAGAGAATGTTCATGTAGGAAGTGGATGCTCACTGGAATTCCCTGCTGCCATGCAGTTTGTTGTTGCAACTTCCTCAAAAAAGATCCAGAAGACTTGATTCCAACATATTATAGGCGAGAGACATATGCCGCATGTTACCGACCTGTTATTTACCCAACAAATGGACAAAATATATGGGCTCAAACTCCATATCCTGATGTCTTACCGCCACCATCAAGAAGGTTTCCAGGAAGGCCCAAAAGGTCAAGGAACAAAGATGCCGATGAAAAAAATAAGGACTCGACAATGATTAGTAGGAAAGGGATGTCAATTAAGTGCAGCAACTGTAAACAATCTGGTCATAACAAGGCATCATGTCCAAGCCAAACCCAAGAAAGCCAGTCTCAAACTGAAGTTGGTCAAGCCCAAACTGAAGTTGGTCAAGCCCAAACTGAAGTTGGTCAAGCCCAAATTGAAGTTGGTCAAGCCCAAACTAAAGTTGTCCAAGCCCAAACTGAAGTTGTTTAAACCCAAATTAAAGCTGCCCAGACCCAAGCCCAAGCCCAATCACAACCTGTCAAACGCAAAGGAAGACCCAGCAAACCCACACAACCTGTCAAACGCAGAGGAAGACCCAACAAACTACAATCTGCACAAGGTCAGTCCCAGTCCCAGCAAGCTCAGTCCCAGTCCCAGCAAGCTCAGTCCCAGTGCCAGCAAGCTCAGTCCCAGTGCCAGCAAGCTCAGTCCCAGTCCAGCAAGCTCAGTCCCAGTCCCAGCAAGCTCAGTCTCAGTTCCAGCAAGCTCAGTCCCAGTTCCAGCAAGCTCAGTCCCAGTTCCAGCAAGCTCAGTCCCAGTCCCAGAAAGCTCAGTCCCAGTCCCAGCAAGCTCAGTCCCAGTTCCAGCAAGCTCAGTCCCAGTTCCAACAAGCTCAGTCCTAGTTCCAGCAAGCTCAGTCCCAGTCCCAGCAAGCTCAGTCCCAGTTCCAACAAGCCCAGTCCCAGTTCCATCAAGCTCAGTCCCAGTCCCAGCAAGCTCAGTCTCAGTCCCAGCCTGCACAGTCCCAGTCCCAGCCTGCACAAGCTCAGTCCCAGCCTACACAAGCTCAGTCCCAGCCTGCAAAAGCTCAAGCTCAAGCTCATTCAAGCACTTTTAGACCAAAGTTCAAAACATGGAAAATTATAATATTAGGATCTGTCACTTTTTGCTAGTTTATGATCAATTTATGATCACTTTTTGTTACTTTATTTTAGTTTATGACAGTTTATGAACAATTTTAGTTGGTGTATGATCAATTTATGATCACTTTTTGTTAGTCAAACACTTTCTGTGATTTTATGATCACTTTATGTCATTTTGTATCACATGAAACAGAATTATGGATTATGAATGAATTATGCAGGAAATGCTTTATGAACATTGTATGTTGTTTTGTACCACTTGAAACAAAATTATGGATTATGAATGAATGAATTATGCAGGAAATGATTTATGAACATTGTATGCCATTTTGTACCACCTGAAACAGAATTATTGATTATGCATTCCTTATGAATGAATCATTTATGGATCTCAATTCTGATTTTCTGAGATTCATAGCACCGTGTTGACTTTCTGATTTTCATCAATTTAAATCTAATATTTAATCATACAACTGCAGACAAACCAAACATTATATTGACAATAATAATTAAAGAAATAACAACCAAGAACATTGGAGCCACAATTGATGCAAAAGAAAATTACATTAATAGTTCCAAATTCCATACAACAAACTCTATCATAACTACATACTTACAACAAATCTACTACATCAACCTCAAGAAAATTACATCTACTACAATAAGCTCATTTTAGAGCTAAGATCAACAATAAAACAACACATGCTACACCAAACAAAACGCATAAAAATAGCAGCAACTTCATCTTAATAATGGTTGACTTGTGATCTCCATGCATCTTCAAAATGACATTCCTAAGAGTCATAATCTCCAACTCCTTTTGGGGGCACTCTAAACATTGTGTATGTAGTTGTTGTGGAGTTCTCTGTTGTGTTTGAGGCATATAGTCTGAATCCCAAACAAAGTAATTGCATCTACATTCAATATCATAACTCTACAATTGATGAACAAAGACAACATCAATAACAAATCAACAATAAACAAATTTCTAATATGAACCAAAAACCATAAATCTAAAACCCTAATATGAGAAAACCATTATGAAAAACAAAATCCCAAAATCTAATCTAACAACCTCAACTAAAATATTGAAAACCATAAAGGTATTATTGCTTACCACAAAATTCCTACAACCCCAAAACTTTCTTCCTCTGTTCGGACCCCATTTTGTCACTGTGCGCATCACAGGTTTCAAACCACAAGCAAAATTTGGCAGCTCACGAATTCCATTGGAAACGAAAGAACCATAGTTGTAGGACTGTGTATTTGACCCATTTGAACATGAGGCAGCCATGGATTTTGAGTTTTGGGAACCGTGAATATGATTTTTCATGGATGGAAGAAGAAAATGATAAGAGAAAAACGAGTGGGACAAGAGAAGAACACACTTTGATGGAGATGAGAAGAGGGAAATTAGTGGAGATGAGAGAAGAAAACAAGGAAATAAAAAGACGAAAATGGGAGGAGGGAAATCAATGGAGATGAAATACCAAACAAGAGATTTAGAAATATCAAAGAGAAAAAACTGGAAATAAAACGGATGAGGGAATTTGTTAACGTTGCCCTAACATAATCTCACTTAAAGGGTAAAAATGAAATTATTTCAAAAATAAAATACTGAAATGGGAAAAAAAAAGTTAAAAGACCAAAACGTTACCTGGACTTAATTAAAAGACCACGAATGTAATTTAGCCAATTATAGTACAAAAGTATTCCTAAAATATTCCTTTGACTTAAATTTTACTGTACCAAAAATGTTTTATGTCTATCCCCCATGTGCGAAATTATTGTGCCGAATAGACGCCGCAATTGAAAATTCTAGAAGTAAGCCATCTTAATTCTTAGCTGTCAAAACCAAACCGGACTCAATGCCCGTACTCCCTTCGATAATATCTATAAATAAAAGTATAAATTGGTGTATTTTGATTCAAACTTCAAACTTGTATGATTTGATAATTACGTTATACTTCGATCCAATTATTAAACTATTTTCTTTTCTTTTTCGAGAACAAATTAGATCCAACAATTATATATAGAGGTAAAAAGATGGCAGGACGGTCTTGAACATATGCTGGGAGACCAACAACACAAAGATTCAATTTTTGGTTGTTGTTATTTTGAGAAGTATTATAAGATAAAAATAATGATAAGACAGAAACATTCACGAGGTATTATAGGGTTAAATTTCTTTTTCAATATTTTGGAAACATAATCCGATTATAGGAAAAAAAAAGCAAAAATTTATTGATGTTATTAACAAATTTTTTTTATATGATATTAATATTATTTAACGATTTTTGATGTTAAGGGTTCAATTTTTAAGATTAAAACATGAGTATCAAATTTTTTAGAATAATCTTTAATATTGAAGAGAGACAAACGCAACATGGTCTCACTTAAATATTTGGAATAATCCTAGGATATAAGCAATCCTCTTACTTAAATATTTTATATATAAAAAGGGCTTTTATAACATGGTCCCCTTATTTATTTATTTTTTTATATTAATTTACGCAATTTTAAAAGTTGACAATTTGTGTTTCTCCTTTAGATTTTTTAATTAAAAAATAGTAGTTTGAGATATTTTTAATGACGTGACATAAATCTCATAATGTAAACTCAGTTAGATGAATTAATTATTTACATATTATTAATTCAATTATAAAAATCAATAATTTCAGAAGTTGAAACTGATGATTTTAGATGGTTTTATTGCAATTTCATGGACACTAGTCATTCAACGTATGTCACATCGTTTAAAATATATCATATTATCATATTTTTAGTTAAAAAATATAACGGAAGAACCAAAAACCATTAAATTTAAAATAACGAAGTCTATTTTATGAATTGATCAAAAATAGAGGGATCAAAGTTACATTAAAAAAAAAAAGAGTTACATATATCAACCATAGTTATACTTTGCCTTCATTTAATGAACTGGGCCATTGAATTATTAAATTTAGAGCCATCATCAACTCGATTAAGACATTGAAAATTCTACCCTACACCCTCACACCTGTATTTGTCACCCTCTCAAGACATATGAAAAGACAATTTTACCCTTTTGACCATTTATAATAAGTTTCAAATTTGAAAAGTTTCGAAAGTTTCCAAATTTAGAAAGCTTAGAAAGTTTCTAAATCTCGAAAAATTCAAAAGTTTTCAAATATGGAAAATTTTGAAAATTTCATATTTTGAAAGTTTTGAATTGTTTGAAACTTTCGAATTGTTCTAAAGTTTCAAAAATTAAGAAAATTGTCATTTCAAAACTTTCGAATATTTTTTAAAAGAGGGGTGAAAAAAATAAGAATTCAAAAAAATTGAAGGACAAAATTGTATTTTCACGTTGATTGATGAATAATAGGTTTAGATTGTTAACAATGAAAAGAGGAAGAAGAGAAACAACCACTCTAGGGTTTCATAACATAGAATGAACCAAACTTAAGTTAATAGGGTTACAATGAGTATATATATAAAATAATAGAATTGTCTAAAATACCCTTACTACTAATATATAATAATATTATCTAACATCTTCCCTCAAACTCACGATGCATTAACATGGAGCATCGAGAGTTTGTCAACTAAAAAACAGAAACTTTAATGGAATGCATCTTTGTAAACAAATCAACAATCTGTAAAGAAGAAGAAACAAACGTTAGATTAATGGTTCCATGCTGAAGATGATGACGCGTAAGATGACAATCAATCTCAATGTGTTTGGTGCATTCATGAAAGACCGAGTTGTGAGCAATTTGAATAGCACTCTTGTTATCACAGTGCATCAGAGTTGGCTCAGAAAGAGAGATACCCATATCAGACAAAAGCCAATGCAACCAAATTATTTCAGCGGTAATGGATGCCATAACACGATAATCAGCTTCTGTAGAGGAGCGAGAGACAATTGTCTTGTTTCATACTCTTCCAAGAAATAAGAGAGTCTCCAAGAAAGATACATAACCCTGTGGTGGATTTACGATATGTGGTGTCACCAACCCAATCAGAATCAGAATAAGCTCGTAACTCTAATGAGAATGACGATGGAAAGAGAAGACTTTGAAATTGAGTTCCTCGAAGATAACGAAGAATCCAAATAACTGCTGCCCAATGTACTGTAGTGGGAGAGACAACAAACTGACTAACAACATGAACATCATAAGCAATGTCGGGTCTGGTAATCGTAAGATACACTAAGCTGCCAACCAAAGTACGATACAAAGTAGAATCTGGTAAAGAAACACTATCTGAGAGAGCATATTTCACATTCAACTCAAGAGGAGTATATGCTGCTCTAGTATAAAAAAGACGAGCCTGATCAAGAATGTTGGCAATGTACTTGGATTGAGAAAGAAGGTAGCCTCTAGGAGAGTATGAAACTTCAATCCCCAAGAAATAGCGAAGAGTTCCCAAGTCCTTCATCTCAAACTGTTTGGCTAACTCCAATTTCAACTCATTGATTCCACTAACATCATCACCTGTAATAATCATATCATCAACATATAGAGAAGAGTATAATGCGACCATAAGTGGTGGACCTTATAAACAATGCAGAGTCATGTTCACTAGAGCGGAAACCAAGAGAAGTGATCACAATAGAGAATTTCTCAAACCAAGCTCGAGGAGCCTGTTTAAGACCATATAGAGCCTTTTTTAACTTACATACTTCCCCTTGATTATGAAAAACTCCTTGCGGAGGGACCATATAGACTTCTTCATGAAGCTCACCATTTAAAAAAGCATTTTTGACATCCATTTGAGAAATATGTCATTGACGAATAGATGCAACTGCAATAAGAGTACGAATAGTGGTCATCTTGGCTACATGAGCAAAAGTTTCTTCATAATCCATACCATATTGTTGAGAGAAACCCTTAGCAACAAGACATGTTTTGTAGCGCTCAACTAACCCATCAGACTTAGTTTTGGTCTTGTATACCCAACGAGACCCAATAGCACGTTTTCCAGTAGGAAGAGATACTAATTCCCAAGTATTGGTTTTGTGCAATGCAGAAAGTTCTTCTGCCATAGCCTGCTGCCAAAGAGGATCACGAACAACCTCTTTATAGGAAGAGAGCTCAGACAAACTATGAATAGAGGTTAAGAAAGAAATAAACGAAGTTGAGTAAGTGGAATAGACAAAATCAGGTAACTGAGTAGACTTACGTTGACGAGAGGGGTAACGAGGATGATCAACAATCGCAAGAGGTGGTTGAACAACCGGGGGGGGCAAGAGAGATGTCATCATATGGAGTATTAGTATTTGTCCTGCAATTCTCAACATTATAATCACCAGAAGCATAATCATTAGGACCAAACAGATCAATATGGGTTAGTTCAGAACTCTTGGTAATCTGAGAATCAGAGGAAATAGAGTAAAAATGGATGTGCTCAAGAAAAACAACATTACGAGAAGACAAATTATTGAAGCGAAGAACAAAACAAGTAGAACCAAAAACTTTCAAAGAATGGTAATCAGGGGTAGAAGCATACAATTTTTCAAAGGGAGACAAACCTGATATGATAGAGCAAGAAATTCTATTAATAGCATGAACATCAGTAAGAACTGCTTCTCCCCAAAACTCACTAGGAACTGAAGCGAACAACAAAAGGGAACGAGCAGTCTCTATAATATGACGGTGTTTCCTTTCAAAAACTCCATTTTGTTGAGGAGTATCAGTGCAAGATGTTTGGTGGAGGGTGCATCATAAGCAAGTAATTCAGAAAATTTATTAGAGGTATATTCACCACCTAAATCACAACGAAAACACTTTATAACAGAATTATGTTGAGTTTTGACCATTGCACGAAACATATGATAAATGTCAAAAAATTCAGACCGATTTTTCATAAGATAAACCCAACAATAACGAGTGTAATCATCAATAAACGAAACATAATATCTAGATTCACCTTTGGTGAGAAACAGTGATGGACCCCAAACATCAGAGTGAACTAAATCAAAGGGCGCATATGAAACAGAAACACTTTTACTAAACGGTAAAGCTGGAAGATTAGCAAGTTTACAACCACAACAATCTGAGATATCACAGGTTTGTAACTTTCCTAAGGCTCCAGTAGAAGCCAAATATTTTAATCTAGAAGCAGAAACATGTCCAAGGCGAGAATGCCATAGATAAAAACTAGAAGATAAGGAATTCAAGCGAAAACTAGATAATAAGTCAGTAGTAGTTGTGGAGGCTGCAGTATCTGAGAGTCGCAGGTCATCCAAAACATAAAGTCCCCCTTGCCTATGACCTGTCCCAATCAGCCTCCCGAAATGTAGATCCTGCACACAACAAGAAGTAGAAGAAAACATAACCGAATAACCAAGATCACATATTTGACTAACTTAAGTAAGACTCAAAATAAGATTAGGAATATAATAAACATCAAAAAGAGACATGTTAGGTGTGGAGACAGAACCAACGCCTGCTAGTGGCATAAGAGTGTCATCAGCAGTCATAATCGACACAGACGAGACAGGTTTCACAGACACAAAAGATTTATCATCGTATGTCATATGATGAGATGCTCTCGAATCATGAATCCACATGGAAGGAGATATACCTGACATACCAGAGGAGTTCAAACCTTTAGAAGAGGTGGCATACATGGCATGTGATTGAGTGGCAAGAAGTTTTTGAAGCTGTTCTGCAATATCATATATTTGGGAAGCAATCTCATATGGGTATACAGAACTAGAACTAGACCCAATGGTAGGAGGAGCAGAAGCAACAACATTGGACGATGACCCCTAAAATTCTTCTTATGTGCTCTCCTCAATTTTAGACAATGTGCTTTCCAATGTGCTTGAAGAGAATCATCCTTAGCATCAACCATAACAAATAATGACAGAAAATACGATAAACACAATCACTGAGACAAAATAAATTAGGGATAATATGGTGCTATGCGAGTATGATTTCTCTCCCTCCAGATGTCGTTTCTCTGATCCGACCGTTGAAGATGAAGACCTGAATGTTACAAACCTGCTGTCCAAAACTCAGCCCGATCCAACGGTTAACGAATGCGCAATCGATGTTTTTGTGAGACTCATTTAACAAAATCGGGAATAGGGTTACTCTTCTCTTTTCTCTTTTAGTGGTTGTCTCTCCTATCAAAATAGTCTCTCTCTTCTTTATAGTAGATCCCAAAATCAAAGCTTCTTTGATACATGTTAACAATATGAAAAGATGAGAAGATAAACAACCACTCTAGGTTTCATAACATAGAATGAACCAAACTTAAGTTATAGGGTTACAATGAGTATATATATAAAAGAATAGAATTGTCTAAAATACTCTTACTACAATATATAATAATATAATTTAACATAGATGTGAGGGTGTAAGGTAGAATCTATCTAAGACAATAGATATTGGATTATTGGAAAGAATCCATGAACTATCGATTAAATTGAATGATCTAGTCATATTAAAAACACTATAAAGAATCATAATATAAAAGATTTAATACTCTTTAAAAAAATACATATTTGATTTTAATTTACAATTTATTTTTAAATTTGCTATGGTATCAAAATATATACAAACAATCGTATTTAAAATTTGAACACAAATCTTCTTCTCTGAAATCTTAAACTAGATCTTTGAAACACCATTCAAGACAAAATTTGAACCACTTGCAAATATATTTGTTGTATTTCAATATATGTAACTATTCCACTAACTACTATTAATATAAGTATTTTAATAAATAAAACTCATTTTATCATTGAAATAAATACAAAAATTATTTTTAAAACACTATGTATAATTCAAATGAAACCAACGGAGGAGTATTTAAAAGAAATCATTTATAAATAATTTAATTTTAAATATTTTATTCTGCTTGTTGCTGTTTTGAAAAAGATAAATATTTATAAAAAAAACTTAAAATTCAAAGTTTTTTTCATTCTAAGTGGCTTCTCTTAAAATATTTTGACTCTATAATTAGTAAGTTGAAGAATATCAAGAAGATATGATGCATAGTGGAGATATGATGCCATGCTTATGAAGTGCACACGAGCTCGTGTCCCATCTTGTTGTGTAATAGAGATATGATACCATGCTTATGTAGGTCACACGAGCTCGTATCCTTATTATAATATTTTGTAGAAAAACAATGCATTTTTAATATGTTTGTTACTATCATTTTAAAATATAATATCGAAACAAATCTAAGACAGTCTCAAATTTGAACTGTTTTAAGTTTATATAGTTTCTTTAAAAATTACTTTTGAGAAATAATTATCTTAAAAAGTCATTTGATTATATAAAACTACTATGTATATATATATATACATATATATATATATATATATATATATATGTATATATATAATTATATATATATATATATATATATTTCAATAAATTATGAATACCTTTTTTTCTGAAGTTTAACAAAATCTAGTATGTATTAAAAATTATATTTTTAAAATAAAAATTATTCAGGCAAAACCGATCTACATCAAATTAAAAAAGTATCAATTGTCTAATTGTACTTTTTGGAGTTTGGTCTCCTATATATTGTTATAACATTATCTAAAAATAGTCCCTTCAGTTTAAATGATTTTGTTTTTTAAATAATTTAATTATCTTATCGTCGTTCCAGATTTATTCCAAACTAGATATTTTTCCTTTAAAATAGTATTATTAGTCTAAAAACAATATTTTATTGCCTCAGTTGTAAATTTAAAAGAAAAAATAAAATTTTAGGGCATAAATCACCATTTTATAAGCTAAAGTCCCCATTGTTAGGGTAAACATTGTGATTTGTGACTATAATTTAAACAAATGTGATAATTGAGAGATTAAATTTCATTTTTAAATAGCAGCCTTTATTTTTTAGTAGTTTCATAAAATAGAGATTAAAATTGTAATTAAAACCAAGTAAATGTTTGAAAAAAAAACAAACAGAAAAATTTAAACAACAATCAAAACACAAGAAAATAACAAGAAAATTCTAATTAGAAGAAAAAATCACGACTAGAGAATAATACTATGTAAAATTATTATACTATTTATAGACTTCTCTCAAATAATTCACTGTTCCAATATAACTACACTCTTAAAAAATACTATCAAACTAGCCTCATAAAACTCTAAAGCAAGAGAGAGAAAAAAGAGTCAAATATACCTTAAAGTGTTTATTAACCAATGTAAATAAAAAACTAGAGTCATATAAATAGCTTTAAGCTTGTTTCTTTTTTGTTTACAATTACAATAAACTACAATCAACAAACTACAATCAACGTGAGACTATTCCAATTAGTTTGTTCCCTTTTTGTTTACAATTACAAGAAATGTGAGGCTATTCAAATTTCAATCAATACTCAACAGTAAAATTGTAATAATAAACCTACTAGTTCAATAATTTTCGTTGCAAACAAAAAAAAGTCCAATAATCATTAACAAATTTGAATTAATTTGGCTGCGGGATCTTAACTTTAATTACTACTCTATCTAATTTAAATATTAACAAAAATAAATAAAAGTTGATGTATTTAAATCAAATATATAATTTATTTTTTTCATTAAATTTTTATCAATTTACTTTTTTTATAAGTGAATATATCAATTTATTGATCATAATTTCTGTTATATTTAGAACTAGAGAGAAATATTAATTAACTATGAACATAATAATTGATACGCGCATTAAAGTTTAGCCCACCTCATCACATATGCACCTAAAAGAGAAAAAGACAAGAAGTTCCAAACACATATTATTTCTTAACGACAAAACTAATGCATTTATCCGGTCCACATATTTTCTTTCCAGTTAATTCATTCATTCAAAACCATATAAGCCTAAACACAAATAGAAGAATCAAAATTTTACACTTCTATGAATCAAGTCAATTGCTAGCACCCATCGATTATTGCAAACAAAAATAAAATATACGTGACACAGTTTCATAGACAGGTTACCTATATATAGACAAATACAAGTAATAATTCTTAAGCATAACAAATCAATGTTACAAAAAAAAAGTGCAAATTAGGAGGAAAATGGAAGAGGAACATAAGGGGGGTGAAGAAGTAAAGTACCGGGGTGTAAGGAAAAGGCCATGGGGAAAGTATGGGGCAGAGATTAGAGATCCAACAAAACCAACTGGAAGACAATGGTTAGGAACATTTGATACAGCTGAAGAAGCAGCTAGAGCTTATGATTGTGAAGCCATTCGTTTGAGGGGTGCTCTTGCTATTCTTAATTTTCCTAATGAATACAATTTTCATCTTTCTTCTTTATCACCATCAACATCTACTACCACTAACATTCATACCAATTCTTCTACACAACACAAGGAAATTATTGAGTTTGAGTATTTGGATAACAAGGTTTTGGAAGACCTTCTTGGGTTGTCGGAAAAAGATAATCAAAACAAGGAAGAATAATATATATATATACATCTTAATTATAAAATAAGGATAAACAATGCAACCAAATACATTTGAAGGCATGATGGTCATGCATTTGATGAAATAAAGTTTGTAAAAGAGAAGAATAATTGAGAATTGGAGTTGGTAACCTTTTTTATGATGTAGACATCAATTTTGATGGCTTAACCTTAGTAGGGTAGAAACATTAATGATGCATTTTATAGAAGAGTGGGACCTACTTCTATGATATGTCTATATTTTATTTATAAACCATGTTTATGAGTGTGAGCGTTCTTATTATGTGACCATGGTTAGCAAGAAAACTAGAGAAAGCAACATATTTCTTACCACCATTAATTTGTTGAGACTTGATTTTAAGGTCAAATTGATTTTTAATCATAGTTTGAAAATGAACAAAACATGGCAAGCTTGGAGATAAACATCATCAATAAATTGAATAATTGGGGCCTCTTTGTATTTTTATAGTACTATTTCTTTTTGTTACTACTTTTTTCAAAAAAGAATTTTAAAAATAAAATATCAATAAAAAATTGATTTGAATAGTTTTTATTAAAGTATCATGATAACTATTTCATTTATTTATTATAATTTTTTTTAGATAATAAAATTTTAAAAAGTAATTAAAAATGAAAGAAATTTTTGAAAGATACCTTATTTAAAACAAAAAATGATTTTTAATCATGTAAGTATCTTTAAATAATTGATATTTAAGTTATTTTATGTCAAAATTATTTTTTTCAATCGATAACAAATGAATTCAATAATTTTTATTATTTTAAGTAAATTTTCATAAAATAATCAATTTAGAATGATAAAATTAAGATTATAGAAATCTGAATCAACGCATCCACTATTATTCTTCGTGATTAGTCGAAATAATAATAGGGTTGATCAAATATCATATTTTTTAACCTGAAGTTTGTGACACTTTTCAAACAAAATGCACATTAAAATGAAAATATTACAATTGTTAAAAAAGTGAAACACATAAGGCATGCACAAGCTAGGTGGACTCGGCGGGTATGGGTGGTTCGGCCTAAAAATGTAAAACCGCCCAATCCATGGTTTGAGTTTTGGCCCATTTCGTCTATATTTTAAATCGGTACGTCGGGTTCGGGTAGATCGGGTGTCGGTTTTGTATGGGCGGATAAAATGGGTTAGATTTTAATTGGGACTTTTTTTTCTTTTTTCATTCTAAATTATTCAGTTTTTTTTGCTTTTATTTAAAGAAAAAAAATTGCTTTTTTATAATTTAATTGGTCCATATCTGCTACCTAACTTATTTTTAATTGGGCTGAGTTGTTGGACTTGGTTCTGTTGTTGGCGGTACTGCTTTTAAAAATACATTTGGCCTGTGACTGGGTTTATTTTAATAAATTGGCCTATTTTTTTAATTTTTGGCAAGTGACTTTTTGTGTATTTAATTTAATATTAATATATAATATACAAATTAATAATATTAATAATATAATATAATTATAATATAATCGGTCGGGTTCGGGTAATCGGCGGATCCAATACTCATCCGAACCGACCGTATAAAACCCATATGAACCCTATTTTTCACCCGCTTACCATCAACCCGAAGAAACCCGTCCGCAAATTAAATTTTATATTGGGTCCGGTCGGATTCGGGCGGTCCGATAATTATGTCCACCCCTAGCACAAGCATAACGTGTCAATATTATCATCATGACCATAATTATTGACAAAATTTCACGTGAAAGATTTACGCTAATTATAACCAGAAACATAATCATTACATGGAGTTTTCATTTTAATGAAATCAAAAGCATATAGGCCATTTCTAATCTAGCTTGCTTGTTAGGAGAACATCATTGTTGACCTTAGATTTAACATAACAGTGACTAACATGAAATTGAAATAACACAATATTATCCTTAGAAAATTTAGAAACACTTGGTACATTTTTAGATTTGCATATATTTTTTCATATTTATAAAGAATGATCACACTGGATCATTTTTGCATGAAGAGTTGGAGATATTGAAGCAAAAATCCATGTGAGCATAATTTGATCTTGCTTCTCCTAAGTGTAGAATTCATCACTGATTTTGTTAGGAGCTTTATCTAGATCAATAAGAAATTATTTTGGTTTTCCTCCTTAGGTGGATTTATCTATGCATTTTTGGAGTTTAACTCCTTTTGAGTGCGGTAATGGCTTGTTGTTTTAAGGTAAGAAATTTTTTGTCGTCCAATGTAATGAAGACTGAATGAAATGTTTTTATGAAAACAAGAATGAAAAGATTGAAGACATATTTGAAAATGATATATATGAATACCTCAAGTTGTGTTTCACTAAAATGAATTACATATTATAAAGCCCAAATCCTTGGTGTTAGTTGGCTAGCCTGACTAACTGAATTTACAACTTAATCAGCTAATAGTGTGACTTATCATGGTATCCTTAATAGATAATGATAATAATAACTAGGGCTAATTACATATGCGGTCCCTTAACTTATTTCAAATAACGTTTTAGTCCTTTATCTATTTTTTTTCTAGTTGGTCCATTATTTATTTTTAAAGTGACAATTGATATTTTATGTTTAAATATCAAACAATGTTATCAATTTACTTACAAAAATTCAAAAAAATCATCAATTTTTTAACCGAAAACCCCATAAATTCATTAACATCTTCAATAAATGCAAATTGATCAAATTCATAACTTAAATCTTTGAAATAAACTCATATTTTCCATTTTTTATTTGATGTTGTTTGGAGATAAAAATATGAGTTTATTTGCATATTTGATCGATGCATTTGATGAAATTTGCATTATACTGAGGATATTATTAATTTATAGGTTTTCATTGAAAATTTTGATGATTTTTTTGAATTTTTATAGGAAAAAAGAATAACATTGTTGATTATTAAAACATAAAATATCAAATTGTCACTTAAAATTAAAATAAAGGACCAACTCGGAAAAAAAAAAGATAAATGACTAAAACGTTAATGAAATAAGTTTAAAGGACCACAGATATTAATTTACAATTGAAGAGCCCATTTAATTACTTACATTTAATGTTTCGAATTCTCAATTGAAGAATCCATGTTCCAGTGTAATTTTATAAACTAAACTTGATGAAATAGTTTGTTAATTATTAGTTTAGTAGAAAGAGTTTGTCAACGGAGCCGTGTTTATATTGTTAGTGGATTTTAATTTTTTTAATAGTGAATAGCTTAATTTGACTTTAATATAGTTGCATTACAATGTAATGTTGAACTTACGATCTATAGTACATATGCGTCAATTCGATCGACATGTACTGTTACATTTTATATTTAAACTAATAGTAAATTGAATGTTTTTTTTTTAAAAAAAAAACTACTTCCATCATTTAAAAAAGCTTAAATTATTTTTATCCTTCTATTTACTAATTCGTGAAATAACCATTTTATTTTAAAATACAAACATTTTGGGTCTTTCTATCGAATTTTTAAATTAAAAATGGAGACATGACATATTTCACGACTAGCATAGATACAATTATATTGAATTAATTAATATCCATAAAATTACAAAAACCCTCTAAATAAATTCATTTTCAATTTTTGAAATTATTTATTTTTGTAATTTATTCCTGCCTTCAAGGAGTTATGGGTTTCTCTTCCTTCAATGATTTGCTTCTTTCTGGATAAAATCACTTGCTCCGATGTGTTATTTTTATGAATTGACCTTAATTCTTCTTCCATAACTTCCTTCGATGAGTATTTGCAAGTGCTTGATCCAATGCTATTGGTTCAAATTCCACCATTAAGACAAGTTGCAATAATTCACCTTCTTCGTTTATAGCCAAGTCAGGAAATACACCATAATCATTCAGGTAATTGTCTATCTATGTTTGATATTCTTAACTGAACTTCATTTCTGCCTTCATCCTCAATATTTAGCTTATCAGCTATGGTATTTTGTTCCTCATCAACTTCATGCTCAAGTGTGATTCCATTGTAAGCTTTGTCCTCATTCTTGTCTTTCAACTTCCAGCCAATTTTGTCATCAAATACAACATCATTGCTTATGACAATTCTTCTTTGAGTTGGATCAAACAATCTACAAGCTCCACTCACAACACCCAAAGTTTCTATCTATTCTTATCCATCAAATTTCATTCCCCATGTGATAACTCATTAGTAGAATTGTCAAAAAAGCCCCCAACACCAAAAGCCCCTTTAATTTTATTTTAAAAAAACCTCTAATATTAGGTCCTTTATCAAATTAACTTTCTAAATTTAGGCCCATTATTTCATGGGACCTAAGGGAGGGAACTCTGGGGGATTATAGGCCCCCAATATTGTAATTTTGAGATTTTTTTATTTGATAAAATTAAAAAAACAAAAAAAATCGGAAAATTTTTATCGAAAAAAATCAGAAATTTTTTTAGAAAAAAATCGAGAATTTTTATAGTAAAAAATCAAAAAAAATTTATAAAAAAAATCGAAAATTTTTTATCGGTTTAAAAATATAAAAAAAAATTGATTCTTTTTTTAAATAAGTGGGCCTATGGGTCCACTGAGCCCACAAAAATTTAGGGCCTTTAATGTTGGGGGTCTTAATGTTGGGCCTTGTTTTTTGGGCCTTTAAATTATAAATTTTTTAGTCCCTTAATATGTGGATCGGACCAATAATTAGGAGTCTATCAAATTGACAGCTCTACTCATTAGAAAAAAAATCAAAAGATGAGACCAATAAAGTAAAATAAAAGAACTTATACGATGTTAAACAACAAATATTTTTGTTGGTTATTCCATGCTAATCTTCTTGAAAAAATTGAAAAGTCCTTAAAAGGAATTGTACTCCAATAAAAAATAGTGCTAAAAAATGCATGAAATTTTTTTAATTTTTTTAAAAAAAAAGACAGAATTAAAAAAAGGAAGAACGTTACTATGAAGGAATTGGTAATTTGTATTGGTTTCTCTTCAAAAATTGAAAGGTAACGGGAAAGTCCTTTATTGAAGGGTATTTTTTTCCCCTCCTAATTGCAAAGGTTTAATAAAAAGCTGTAAAACCAATACCAACATACTAATATTGTATCACATATCAATGATTTCATTTTAATTATAAGTAAATTAGTATCCTAATAAATAACTAATAATTTTAAAATTAAATAACTTAATAATTTAAATAAATTAATGTATTTTATTACTACTTATAGAAAAGTTCATATACTTAAAGATATTATTAAACAACAAATCGTGAATTGTGCCACCTTATAATATTATAATGTATAGATTCCAACTAGTCTTTGGGTTAGACTTACTTCCCTCGCATAAATTTTCCACTACTAAAATATATGAAATATTATTTTAACTTCCTACTACTTATAGTTAAAATTTTCTAAATTATTAACCATTTTGCTAATTTCAATTTTTTATTTTATTTTTAGATTTATAAAAAATTGTATTTTAGAAATTTCAACTTTATTAAATTTTCGTAATTTTAGAAAAATAATATAAAAAAAGTTACATTTTAATAGTTTCACATCATTTAAAATTTTGAATATTTTTATGAATTTGTAGATTTATTCATTTTTTATTATGGACTTTAAATTTGTATTAATTTTTTATCAAATATTTATCAATTTTAATTAATATTTTTTTTAATAAAAAAAATAAAAAATAAACATAAATCACCAAAATATTTTGACTATAAAGCTTTGTTTCTATATTAATTCAATAAGCTTCTAATTACGCAATGACCTAAAAAGTAAGGTCAAACACACCGTTACCTTTCTGCAATCGCTTTCTGTTACTATCTACATTCAATCTACTTCAACTTACAATTATGGCACGAGTTAAGCAAACACAAGTCAGAACTCCCTCACCTTCATCATCATCAAGTGGTAGAACCCCCTCACCACCACCTACTTTAACCAAAAGAGTTCCCATTCCTACACATAAAATTCTTGCCAAGGACAAAGGCAAAGCACCTGCTGCTATTCAAGAGAAATCCAAAAAGAGAAAGGAGCCACCAACTGAGAAGCTTATGGCTGATGCCATGAAGGAAATCTCTCAGAAAAAGAAGAAGAAACCAGTTTCTTCACCCCCTCCTAAGAAAGCTCCTGCATCCAAGGATAAAGATGTAGAACCTACTATACCATCAGACTTTCTTAAAAGGAAAATCGATGAGGGTCGGACTCTGGATTTTGCATATTTTGATGCAGACGGTTTTACTTTTTAAAACCACTTACGGTTTCACGGTCTTGAGGGATTTCTCTCCTCAAATCTTGATAGTTATCCAAGATAAATAAGGGAATTTTACTCAATATTCAAGCTGACTGAAGAAGGTTTCAAGGCTCAGGTCAAAGGGAAAAGGATTTCTATGTCCTTTGAAGATTTTTCTATTTTGACAGGATTGCCATTTCATGGAACTTCAATAGATGGCAGTTCTGAGGCTGACATGGCTGACGAAGGATGGGAAGAATCGTTTGACAGGCATACTGATGTTAAGGACCTGATGATTGATGGTTTTGTTGAAACCATTTCACTGCCTATCGGTCAAATGAAGGTCCAACATCGAATGCTGATGTATACGCTGACCCATATGCTTGTACCACGATCCGGTAACCATGCAGTAGTCCAGAAGTTGGATATACTACTGTTATGGGGTTTGTCAAAGGAGCTCAGGATGAGCTGGGCATGGATTGTGCTAAGGCACATGCTGGAGGCTTCACAGAGTAAGCTTGTACTACCTTATCCTCAACTGATTACCAAGATTCTAAAACACTTCAAGGTATCGTTTGTTAATGAAGAATCCTCGAAGACCACTCTAATTTTGGAGAATCAATTGTAAACCAGATGCAATTGAAAAGGTTACATGGTATTTGGATAAGACCTCAGCCAAATGTTGAACCAGCTCAACCTCAACCTCAACCAGCTACTGAAACAGCCCCTCCCGAGTTTGTCACAAAATTAATGGAATTTATAGAAGCTCAGATGGCTCACAATGCCAAAATGCTAGAGTCACAGGCCAGAATGGAAGCAAATCTGAGGACTCTCCAGGCATCCCTGAATTCAGTTGTTCAGGATGTTGATGCAATTCAAGCGCATTTGGGCATAAAGCTTTCATTTGAAGATATAGCAGACATCGGTCGTCAAGCAACAGAGGAACCTAACCCAACTCCCCTAGATCATCCTGCAACTCACGTTGAGGAGACACCTGCTGAGGGTAATACAGCGGTCTTTGCCTCTCCCTTAGATAATAGTGAGGACCAGCCTAGTTTAGTAGATTAGATGTTTAGGATCTGTGTTGTTTTGTAATGACTTGGTGTATTCATTTCTTCTATATATATAATGCACTAGAACGTTTATTCCATTACTCTCTGAAATCAGTTGACATAATCTTTTGATATGCTCATTTATTGCTCTGATACAATGTTTTCTAATTTCAACCCCCCAGTGCTTATGTTTACTAACATAGGGGGAGGAAATTTTTTTCCTGCCTTTTTGCCTTAACTAACAAAGGGGGAGAGAAGTTATTAACTTGCTAATGACTGCTGCATAATTTTTTTTTAACTTGCTAATGACTGCTACATAATTTTTTTTGATAACTCTGAATGACTGATAATGAATTATTAGAATGCTCTGATATTGTTAAATAACATGTGTACTATTATGCTCTGATCTGATACTCTGATTTTATGATCTGATAATGGTACATATGATGCTATGAAATGTTGTTAATATTATGTCTTGAAATGCTCAAACTCAAGTTAAAATTGTATGCTTGTCACTTATGCAAAAAGGGGGAGATTGTTGGACTTTAGTCCTCTTAATCCTAATTTTTGACATCATTAACAAACATACAATGCTCATACATCATATGATAAATCTAACATTTTAACTGAGCAAGATTTCAGGAACAACAACTCAACCTTACACATTTGAGACAAATTGCTTGGAACTCAAGAAATCAACAAAAGTTGAAAGGAAACATACTGTTTGTGGTTACACAATCAATTAGGCAATCGACTGGCACAATCAGAAATAAAAATTGTGCAAGTCAGTGGCAACCTGATTTACAGGCTAATCGATTGGCACATCGATTGTGCACATCACAAAGTAAAAACTGATTGAAACAAATCGATTGGGAAAGTCACAGGGACAATCCATTTACTAGGCTAATCGATTGACAAATCGATTGCTTAAATAAAATTTCAAAAGTAACATGACCTGTGACAAACACAATCGATTGGACAATCTATTGTGAGAATTTTCAATCATGTTAAGTTTGGTATCAATCGATTGGGAAATCGATTGAACTAAAAAACTGGTAAGAACTTTTCAGAAAAATACTACCAAATCGATTGGCACTTCGATTAACATGAAATTAGCTAAGTTCCTGTTTTAAACACAATCGATTGGCAAATCGATTGAAACAAATATTTTGAAATCACAGTGAACTCTTAGTTTGTGGCCAAATCGATTATGTGTATTTGTGAATCGATTATGTGACTTAGTAAATCGATTAAGTAATCGATTGGTGTGACTTTATTATTGGAACAAAACACCTGACATCGATTATGCAATCGATTCATATAAGTCTGCACATAATTTACTGAAAAGTGTTTTTAAAAGAATCGATTGGGAAATCGATTGGTTTGTATAGTTTCAAGATTCAAGAAAAACAAGACTCGCGATAATCGATTGGCAAATCGATTAGGCCTGTTTTATATCACTTTAATGAATCGATTGGTAAATCGATTTATTAGTTGTTTTTTCAGAAACTATATAAACAGTTTTCAATCATTCTCTCAATAACAGATCATAATACTTTTGAACACTTTGAATATACTTCAGAACACTGAAGAACTCTTAAGAACACTTTGATGACATTCTGATATTGTTTTTTTCAGATCAAGACCAAAAGATTATCCATAATCATTGAGAGAGCTGAAAAAGTATTCTTGAGAGAAAAGACAATGATCTCTTAAACAATCATTGAACAACCAGATTCTTGTGAGATACATTGATCAAGATTGAAGACAAACTTTTTACTTCTTTTATTTTGTTTGTAACAAATACTCTGTAAAGAAACGACTGTGAAAAATCCAGCTAGAAACTGGTGGCGATCTTCTTGGGTGAAAGGCCTCATCAAGAAGAAGCTGAACTTGATCTTGTGTGAGTCTGCCGAGTGACTGCAAGCATCAAGGGGTTAAGCAATAGGAAAGAGATTGAGTTAGATAGATAGGTTTCGAGGAAATTGGACAATCTGTAAACAAGTCTCAATTCTTTCTATTGGAGAAAAAGCTGAAATCCAGTTGGATGTCAGACTGGATGTAGGTTGTCTTATTGACAACTGAACCAGGATAAACCTTGGTGCATTCTATCCCTTATCCTTTTACTTTTAATTGTTAATCTTGTATGCCGCATTATAATATCCGATGTGTATGAATCTGAATAAATCTTGCATCATATGATTGTATGTTCGATCTTAATTGTATGCTAGACGTATTCGATTTTCTATATTGCTTTAATTTGTTAAAGACAGATATACTCTGTAATTACGAGGTCATAATAATCAACATATTCCACTTACTCAGCTTCGTTTGTTTTTTCTTAACCTCTATTCACAGTTTGTCTGAGCCCTCTTCCTATAAAGAGGATGTTCTTGATCCTCTTTGGCAGCAGGCTATGGCAGAAGAACTTTCTGCATTGCACAAAATCAATACTTGGGAATTAGTACCTCTTTATCCTAGAAAACGTGCTATTGGATCTCGTTGGATATACAAGATCAAAACTAAGTCTGATGGGTCAGTTGAGCGCTACAAAGCACGTCTTGTTGCTAAGGGTTTCTCTCAACAATATGGTATGGATTATGAAGAAACTTTTGCTCCTGTAGCCAAGATGACCACTATTCGTACTCTTATTGCAATTGCATCTATTCGTCAATGGCATATTTCTCAAATGGATGTCAAAAATGCTTTTTTAAATGGTGAGCTTCATGAAGAAGTCTATATGGCCCCTCCGCAAGGAGTTTCTCATAATCAAGGGGAAGTATGTAAGTTAAAAAAGGCTTTATATGGTCTTAAATAGGCTCCTCGAGCTTGGTTTGAGAAATTCTCTATTGTGATTACTTCTCTTGGTTTTTGCTCTAGTGAACATGATTCTGCATTGTTTATAAGGTCCACCACTTATGGTCGCATTATACTTTCTCTATATGTGATGATATGATTATTACAGGTGATGATGTTAGTGGAATCAATGAGTTGAAATTGCAGTTAGCCAAACAGTTTGAGATGAAGGACTTGGGAACTCTTTGCTATTCCTTGAGGATTGAAGTTGCCTACTCTCCTAGAGGCTACCTTCTTTCTCAATCCAAGTACATTGCCAACATTCTTGATCATGCTCGTCTTTTTGATACTAGAGCAACAAATACTCCTCTTGAGTTGAATGTGAAATATGCTCCCTCAGATGGTGTTCCTTTACCAGATTCCACTTTGTATCGCACTTTGGTTGGCAGCTTAAAGTATCTTACGATTACCAGACCTGACATTGCTTATGTTGTTCATGTTGTTAGTCAGTTTGATGTCTCTCCCACTACAGTATATTGGGCAGTAGTTATTCGGATTCTTCGTTATCTTCGAGGAACTCAATTTCAAAGTCTTCTCTTTCAATCGCCATCCTCATTAGAGTTACGAGCTTATTCTGATGCTGATTGGGCTGGTGACACCACAGATCGTAAATCCACCACAAGGTTCTGTATCTTTCTTGGAGACTCTCTTATTTCTTGGAAGAGTAAGAAACAAGACATTGTCTCTCGTCCTCTACAGAAGCTGAGTATCGTGCTATGGCATCCACTACCGCTGAAATAATTTGGTTGAGTTGGCTTTTGTCTGATATGGGTATCTCTCTTTCTGAGCCAACTCCGAAGCACTACGATAACAAGAGTGCTATTCAAATTGCTCACAACTCGGTCTTTCATGAACGCACCAAACACATTGAGATTGATTGTCATTTTACTCGTCATCATCTTCAGCATGGAACTATTACTCTACCGTTTGTTTCTTCTTCTTTACAGATTGCTGATTTGTTTACAAAGATGCATTCCATTAAATGTTTCCGTTTTTTAGTTGACAAACTCTCGATGCTCCATGTTAATGCATCGTGAGTTTGAGGGGAGATGTTAGATAATATTATTATATATTAGTAGTAAGGGTATTTTAGACAATTCTATTCTTTTATATATATACTCATTGTAACCCTATTAACTTTAGTTTGGTTCATTCTATGTTATGAAACCCTAGAGTGGTTGTTTCTCTTCTTCCTCTTTTCATTGTTAAAAGGTTTATCTATGCATTTTTGGAGTTTAACTCCTTTTGAGTGCGGTAATGGCTTGTTGTTTTAAGGTAAGAAATTTTTTGTCGTCCAATGTAATGAAGACTGAATGAAATGTTTTTATGAAACAATGAATAAAAAGATTGAAGACATATTGAAAAATGATATTATATGAATTACCTCAAGTTGTGTTTCACTAAAATGAATTACATATTATAAAGCCAAATCTTTGGTGTTAGTTGGCTAGCCTGACTAACTTGAATCTACAAACTTAATCAGCTAATAGTGTGACTTATCATGGTTATCCTTAATAGATAATGATAATAATAAGTAGGCTAAATTACATATGCAGTCCCTTAACTTAATTTCATATAACGTTTTAGTCTTTTATCTTTTGTTTTTTCCCTAGTTGGTCCTTTATTTTAATTTTAAGTGACAATTTGATATTTTATGTTTTAAAATGTCAACAATGTTATCATTTTTCTTTCAAAAATTCAAAAAAATCATCAAAATTTTCAACCAAAACCCATAAATTTCATTATCATCTTCAATAAAATGCAAATTGAATCAAATTCATAACTTAAATCTTGAAATAAACTCATATTTTCATTCTTTATTTTATGTTGTTGGAGATAAAAATATGAGTTTATTTGAATATTTGAGCTATGCATTTGATGAAATTTGCATTATATTGAAGATGATTATTAATTTTATGGGTTTTGGTTGAAAATTTTGATGATTTTTTTGAATTTTTATATATAAAAAAGGATAAAATTGTTGATATTTAAAAACATAAAATATCAAATTGTCACTTAAAATTAAAATAAAGGACCAACTCGGGAAAAAAAAAAAAAGATAAATGACTAAAACGTTAATTGAAATTAAGTTAAGGGACTACAGATGTAATTTAGCCTAATAAATATATATAAAAACATCACTTAGAAAATCTTGTTAAACATTTAATTACTTCCATTTTAATGTTTCGAATTCTCAATTGAAGATCCCATGTTCAGTGTAATTTTATAAAAAACTATACCTTGATGAATAATTTTGTTAATTATTAGTTTAGTAGAAAGACTTTGTCAACGGAGCTCGTGTTTAACTGTTAGTGGATAATTTTTTTAAATAGTGAATTAGCTTAATTTGACATTTAATATAGTTGCATTACAGTGTAATGTTGAACTTACGATCCAAAGTTGAGAAATTCTATAGTACATATGCGTCAATTCGATCGACATGTACTGTTACATTTTATATTTAAACTAATAGTTAATTGAGTGTTCTTTTTTAACAAAAAAACTACTTTCCATCATTTAAAAAAGCTTAAATTATAGTTTTTATCCTTCTATTTTTATTAATTCGTGAAATTAACCATTTTATTTTAAAATCCAACATTTTGGATGCTTCCATCGAATTTTTAAAATTAAAAATGAAGACACAACATATTTTAAACGATTAGTATAAGATACAATTATATTGAATTATTAATATTTATAAAATTACAAAAACTCTCTAAATAAATTCATTTTCAATTTTTGAAATTATTTATTTTTGTAATTTTATTCCAGTCTTCGAGGAGTTATGGGTTTCCCTTCCTTCAATGATTTGTTTCTTTCTGGATAAAAGCACTTGCTCCGATGTATTATTTTTATGAATTGACCTTAATTCTTCTTCCATAACTTCCTTCGATGAGTATTTGCAAGTGCTTGATCCAATGCTATTGGTTCAAATTCCACCATTAAGACAAGTTGCAATAATCCACCTTCTTCGTTTATGGCTAAGTCAGGAAATACACCATAATCATTCAGGTAATTGTCTATCTATGTTTGATATTCTTAACTGAACTTCATTTCTGCCTTCATCCTCAATATTTAGCTTATCAGCTATGGTATTTTGTTCCTCATCAACTTCATGCTCAAGTGTGATTCCATTGTAAGCTTTGTCCTCATTCTTGTCTTCCCACTCCCAACCAATTTTCTCATCAAACACAACATCATTGCAAAGCTTTGTCCTTTATTGAAGGGTATTTTTTTCCCCCTCCTAATTGCAAAGGTTTAATAAAAAGCTGTAAAACCAATACCAACATACTATATTGTAACACATATCAATGATTTCATTAATTATAGTAAACTAGTATCCTAATAAAAATAACCAAAATTTTAAAAATTAAATAAGTAATAATTTAAATAAATAAATATATTTTTATTACTACTTATAGAAAGTTCATATAATTAAAGATATTTTATTAAACAACAAATCGTGAATTTGCACCTTATAATATTATAATGTATAGATTTCCAACTAGTCCGTCTTTGGGTTAGGGAAGACAAAAACATTGGACTTTTGTTATAATCGCATAAATCTTTCACCTACTTAAAATATATGAAAATATTATTTTACTTCCTACTACTTAATAGTTAAAATTTTCTAAATTATTAACATTTTGATAATTTCAAATTTTTTATTTTTATTTTTAGATTATAAAAAATTTGTATTTTAGAAATTTCATATTTATTTAAATTTTCGTAATTTAAAAAAATAATATAAAAAAAGTTACATTTTAAAAGTTTCACATTCATTTAAAATTTTGAATATTTTTAATGAATTTGTAGATTTATCATTTTTTATTATAGCGACTTTAAATTTGTATTTTTTTTATCAATATATTTATCAATTTTAATTAATATTCTTTTTAATAAAAAAAATAAAAAATAAACATAAATCACCAAAATACTTTGACTGTAAAGCTTTTGTTTTCTATATTAACTTCAAATAAGCTTCTATTACCAATGACCTAAAAAGTAAGGTCAAACACACCGTTACCTTTCAAAAAAGATGATTACTAATTAATGTTGCATACTTTCATATATATATATATATATATATATATATATATATTAATCAGAGCATTATTATAAGCACTCAAATTATCACTTCTACAGTTTAACATGGCTAATTCAACCACTAAAATTCTCACCATAGTTTCCTTCTTAGTGCTGATTTCTCAAGGTAATATTTTTTTTCAATGGATGACTGTTTACTTTGTAACATGTTATTTTTATTTACTGAAATATATGTTCATCTTAATTTTATAATTAAGAAGAAGAAGAGATTTTCGAAACAAATCATATAGATGAATCATTTTAAAAAGTAATGAAACAATTTTTGTAACATTTGAATTATTTAGAATTATTCAGTAGAGGATATAGCCAGTAATTAATTTGTTTTGTTCAATATCTCAGGTTATAGCCAATGTTCATTGCAAGATATTACCATAGTCCAACGTCAATCAGGAGTAGTACGTAATCAACCTAAGTGGAATGTAACTATCTCCAACAGATGTATATGTACTCAAACGGATGTGAAGTTAAATTGCACTGATTTTCAAACCATTCTACCCATACCCACTTCAATTTTGAAGGTCGAGGGCAATGTTTGCACTCTTAATGATGGCAATCCTGTTTATTCAAACACTGATATAAGCTTCGAATATGCTTCCTCCAAGTCATTTCCATTAAATCCAATTTCATCACAGATTAATTGTTCTTAAATAACCAATGTTGCTTTTATATACCTTCAAACTTTTCCTTGTGGATTGGTTTACTAGTACTAGAGACTAATGATAAGAATAAATGTATGAATATTATCACAAATTAAATAAAAGATATAATTCATATATACTGATATTGTCAAAAAAAAATTACGTTGTTATGTAATCCCACACTCGTTAGATTACTAAATATGTTTGATTTTTTTTTTCATAACTATCTCAAAAATCATGGTTATAAATAGTTATAATTAATGTGTCGATATTATAAAACTTTTTACATTGATATGATAATTAAACTAAAATATATTAAAATTAAGAATAAATATCTATTTTATTTTGAGAGATTTAATTTAATCATTGAGAAAGATAAATTCACTTTTTAGTCCTAAGAAAAATATATTTAAATACAACACATCGTTTAAATTACCAATATTGACATTGTATTTAAATGATAATTATTTGGTTTGAGTATTATGTGATCTATTTTAAAATTATATAAAATTATATCTCAAATCAATAAAGGTTGAATTTATTAGTTTAATTCAGCTGAGACTAAAACTCAAAAAACATATCAAACTAATTTAATTAGTTTTAGTTAAATTTTTGAGATCATAAGAACATTTGGTTTTAATTTTTATATCTCTAGATAAAATTCACAACTTACAGAATTAGAATTTAGATTGAAAATTTTAGATTATTTTATAATTATAACGGTTGTTTCTGTAATTATTTTTTTTTATAAATAATTTCCTTCGATATTTTTATAATAGACTTTTGAATTATAATTTAGTCAACAAAAATTGATATATTTAATTCATATATCTCCTTCCATATGGATTCTTGATTCGGGAGCATCTCACCATATGACATACGATGATAAATCTTTTGTGTCTCTGAAAACTGTCTCGTCTGTGTCGGTTATGACTGTTGATGGCACTCATATGCCAATAGCAGGCGTTGGTTCTGTCTCCACATCTAACATGTCTCTTTCTGATGTTTATTATATTCCTAATCTTACTTTGAGTCTTGCTTATGTTAGTCAAATATGTGATCTCGGTTATTCGGTTATGTTTTCTTCCACTTCTTGTTGTGTGCATGATCCACATTCCGGGAGGCTGATTGAGACAGGTCATAGACAACGGGGACTTTATGTTTTGGATGACCTACGACTCTCAGATACTGCAGCCTCCACAACTACTGCTGACTTATTATCTAGTTTTCGCTTGAATTCCTTATCTTCTAGTTTTTATCTATGGCATTCTCGCCTTGGACATGTTTCTGCTTCTAGATTAAAATATTTGGCTTCTACTAGAGCCTTAGGAAAGTTACAAACCTGTGATATCTCATATTGTTGTGGTTGTAAACTTGCCAAACTTCCAGCTTTACCGTTTAGTAAAAGTGTTTATGTTTCATATGCGCCCTTTGATTTAGTTCACTCTGATGTTTGGGGTCCATCACCGGTTCTCACCAAAGGTGGATCTAGATATTATGTTTCGTTTATTGATGATTACACTCGTTATTGTTGGGTTTATCTTATGAAAAAACGGTCTGAATTTTTTGACATTTATCATATGTTTCGTGCAATGGTCAAAACTCAACATAATTCTGTTATAAAGTGTTTTCGTTGTGATTTAGGTGGTGAATATACCTCTAATAAATTTTCTGAATTACTTGCTTATGATGACACCCTCTACCAAACATCTTGTACTGATACTCCTCAACAAAATGAAGTTGCTGAAAGGAAACACCGTCATATTATAGAGACTGCTCGTTCCCTTTTGTTGCCCGCTTCAGTTCCTAGTGAGTTTTGGGGAGAAACAGTTCTTACTGTTGTTCATGCTATTAATAGAATTCCATCCTCTATCATATCAGGTTTGTCTCCCTTTGAAAAATTGTATGCTTCTACCCCTGATTATCATTCTTTGAAAGTTTTTGGTTCTACTTGTTTTGTTCTTCGCCCTCTAGTAGAGCGCAGTAAGTTGTCTTCTCGTTCAGCGTTGTGTATTTTTCTTGGTTATGGGGATGATCAAAAAGGTTATCATTGTTATGATCCTCATGTAGGAAAACTTTATGTATCTCGTAATGTTGTTTTTCTTGAGCACATCCCTTTTTACTCTATTTCCTCTGATTCTCAGATTACTAAGAGTTCTGAACTAACCCATATTGATCCGTTTGGTCCTAATGATTATGCTTCTGGTGATTGTAATGTTGAGAATTGCGGGACAAATACTAATACTCCACATGATGACATCCCTCTTGCCCCCCGGTTGTACCACCACCTCCTACGATTGTTGATCCTCCTTGTTACCCCTCTCGTCAACGTAAGTCTACTCAGTTACCTGATTTTGTCTATTCCACTTACTCAACTTCGTTTGTTTCTTTCTTAACCTCTATTCACAGTTTCTCTGAGCCCTCTTCCTATAAAGAGGATGTTCTTGATCCTCTTTGGCAGCAGACTATGGCAGAAGAACTTTCTGCATTGCACAAAATCAATACTTGGGAATTAATACCTCTTCATCCTAGAAAATGTGCTATTGGATCTCGTTGAATATACAAGATCAAAACTAACTCTGATGGGTCAGTTGAACGCTACAAAGCACGTCTTGTTGCTAAGGGTTTCTCTCAACAATATGGTATGGATTATGAAGAAATTTTTGCTCCTGTAGCCAAGATGACCACTATTCGTACTCTTATTGCAGTTGCATCTATTCGTCAATGACATATTTCTCAAATGGATGTCAAAAATGCTTTTTTAAATGGTGAGCTTCATGAAGAAGTCTATATGGCCCCTCCGCAAGGAGTTTCTCATAATCAAGGGGAAGTATGTAAGTTAAAAAAGGCTCTATATGGTCTTAAACAGGCTCCTCGAGCTTGGTTTGAGAAATTCTCTATTGTGATCACTTCTCTTGGTTTTCGCTCTAGTGAACATGATTGTGCATTGTTTATAAGGTCCACCACTTATGGTCGCATTATACTTTCTCTATATGTGATGATATGATTATTACAGGTGATGATGTTAGTGGAATCAATGAGTTGAAATTGCAGTTAGCCAAACAGTTTGAGATGAAGGACTTGGGAAGTCTTTGCTATTTCTTGGGGATTGAAGTTGCCTACTCTCGTAGAGGCTACCTTCTTTCTCAATCCAAGTACATTGCCAACATTCTTGATCAGGCTCGTCTTTCTGATACTAGAGCAACAAATACTCATCTTGAGTTGAATGTGAAATATGCTCCCTTAGATGGTGTTCCTTTACCAGATTCCACTTTGTATCGCACTTTGGTTGGCAGCTTAAAGTATCTTAGGATTACCAGACCTGACATTGCTTATGTTGTTAGTCAGTTTGTTGTCTCTCCAACTAAAGTATATTGGGCAACAGTTATTCGGATTCTTCGTTATCTTCGAGGAACTCAATTTCAAAGTCTTCTCTTTCCATCGCCATCCTCATTAGAGTTACGAGCTTATTCTGATGCTGATTGGGCTGGTGACACCACAGATCGTAAATCCACCACAAGGTTCTGCATCTTTCATGGAGACTCTCTTATTTCTTGGAAGAGTAAGAAACAAGACATTGTCTCTCGCTCCTCTACAGAAGCTGAGTATCGTGTTATGACATCCACTACCGCTGAAATAATTTGGTTGTGTTGGCTTTTGTCTGATATGGGTATCTCTCTTTCTGAGCCAACTCCGATGCACTACGATAACAAGAGTGCTATTCAAATTGCTCACAACTCGGTCTTTCATGAACGCACCAAACACATTGAGATTGATTGTCATTTTACTCGTCATCATCTTCAGCATGGAACTATTACTCTACCGTTTGTTTCTTCTTCTTTACAGATTGCTGATTTGTTTACAAAGATGCATTCCATTAAATGTTTCTGTTTTTTAGTTGACAAACTCTCGATGCTCCATGTTAATGCATCGTGAGTTTGAGGGGAGATGTTAGATAATATTATTATATATTAGTAGTAAGGGTATTTTAGACAATTCTATTCTTTTATATATATACTCATTGTAACCCTATTAACTTTAGTTTGGTTCATTCTATGTTATGAAACCCTAGAGTAGTTGTTTCTCTTCTTCCTCTTTTAATTGTTAAGAGGTTTATCTATGCATTTTTGGAGTTTAACTCCTTTTGAGTGCGGTAATGGCTTGTTGTTTTAAGGTAAGAATTTTTTTGTCGTCCAATGTAATGAAGACTGAATGAAATGTTTTTATGAAACAATGAATGAAAAGATTGAAGACATATTGAAAAATGATATTATATGAATTACCTCAAGTTGTGTTTCACTAAAATGAATTACATATTATAAAGCCAAATCTTTGGTGTTAGTTGGCTAGCCTGACTAACTTGAATCTACAAACTTAATCAGCTAATAGTGTGACTTATCATGGTTATCCTTAATAGATAATGATAATAATAAGTAGGCTAAATTATATATGTGGTCCCTTAACTTAATTTCATATAAAGTTTTAGTCTTTTATCTTTTTTTTTTTTCCGAGTTGGTCCTTTATTTTAATTTTAAGTGACAATTTGATATTTTATGTTTTAAAATGTCAACAATGTTATCATTGTTCTTACAAAAATTCAAAAAAATCATCAAATTTTCAACCAAAACCCCATAAATTTCATTATCATCTTCAATAAAATGCAAATTGAATCAAATTCATAACTTAAATCTTGAAATAAACTCATATTTTCATTCTTTGTTTGATGTTGTTGGAGATAAAAATATGAGTTTATTTGAATATTTGAGCTATGCTTTTGATGAAATTTGCATTATACTGAAGATGATTATTAATTTTTATGGTTTTGGTTGAAAATATTGATGATTTTTTTGAATTTTTATATAAAAAAAGGATAACATTGTTGATATTTTAAAAACATAAAATATCAAATTGTCACTTAAAATTAAAATAAAGGACCAACTCGGGAAAAAATAAAAAGATAAATGAGTAAAACGTTAATTGAAATTAAGTTAAGGACTACAGATGTAATTTAGCCTAATAAATATATATAAAAACATCACTTAGAAAATCTTGTTAAACATTTAATTACTTCCATTTTAATGTTTCGAATTCTCAATTGAAGATCCCATGTTCAGTGTAATTTTATAAAAACTATACATTGATGAATAGTTTTGTTAATTATTAGTTTAGTAGAAAGAGTTTGTCAAAGGAGCTCGTGTTTAACTGTTAGTGGATAATTTTTTTAAATAGTGAATTAGCTTAATTTGACATTTAATATAGTTGCATTACAGTGTAATGTTGAACTTACGATCCAAAGTTGAGAAATTCTATAGTACATATGCGTCAATTCGATCGACATGTACTGTTACATTTTATATTTAAACTAATAGTTAATTGAGTGTTCTTTTTTTAACAAAAAAACTACTTTCCATCATTTAAAAAAGCTTAAATTATAGTTTTGATCCTTCTATTTTTATTAATTCGTGAAATTAACCATTTTATTTTAAAATCCAACATTTTGGATCCTTCCATCAAATTTTTAAATTAAAATGAAGACACGACATATTTTAAACAATTAGTATAAGATACCAAATTATATTGAATTATTAATATCTATAAAATTACAAAAACCCTCTAAATAAATTCATTTTCAATTTTTGAAATTATTTATTTTTGTAATTTTATTCCTGCCTTCAAGGAGTTATGGGTTTCCCTTCCTTCAATGATTTGCTTCTTTCTGGATAAAATCACTTGCTCGGATGTATTATTTTTATGAATTGACCTTAATTCTTCTTCCATAACTTCCTTCGATGAGTATTCGCAAGTGCGTGATCCAATGCTATTGGTTCAAATTCCACCATTAAGACAAGTTGCAATAATTCACCTTCTTCGTTTATGGCTAAGTCAGGAAATACACCATAATCATTCAGGTAGTTGTCTATCTATGTTTGATATTCTTAATTGAACTTCATTTTTGCCTTCATCCTCAATATTTAGCTTATCAGCTATGGTATTTTGTTCCTCATCAACTTCATGCTCAACTGTTATTCCATTGTAAGCTTTGTCCTCATTCTTGTCTTCCCACTCCCAACCAATTTTCTCATCAAACACAACATATCATTGCTTATGACAATTCTTCTTTGAGTTGGATCAAACAATATAAGCTCCAGTCACAACACCCAAAGCTTCTATCTATTCTTATCCATCAAATTTCATTCCCCGTGTGATAACTCATTAGAAGGAATCAATAGAAGGGACAAGAAAGTAAAATAAAAGAACTTATACGATGTAAACAACAAATATGTTTATTGGTTATTCTCATGCTAATCTTCTTGAAAAAATTGAATAAGTCCTTAAAAGAATAGTACTCCAATAAAAAATAGTGCTAAAAAATGCATGAAATAATTTTAATTTAAAAAATAAAATAAAAAGACAGAATTAAAAAAGGAAGAACGTTACTATGAAGGAATTGGTAATTTGTATTGGTTTCTCTTCAAAAATTGAAAGGTAACGGCACTACGCCAGAAATGACATTTAACAGCGCCCATTTTACAGCGCTTTCTAAACACAAGCGCTGTTGTAATTATATTTTAAAAATAACGGAACCTATTACAGCGCTTTTTATGTAAAGCGCTGTAAAACAAGCGCTGTAGTAGGTCATAACGTTTGCGCATCACGTTATAAGGATTTTACAGCGCTTGTCAAAAAAGCGCTGTAAACGGAAGCGCTTTCGCGAATCAGTTACAGCGCTTTTTTCACAAGCGCTGTAAAACACATGCGCTTTCATTGAAATTAACTACCTATTATAGCGCTTTTTTCACAAGCGCTGTAAAACACATGCGCTTTCATTGAATTTAACTACTTATTACAGCGCTTTTTTCACAAGCGCTGTAAAACACATGCGCTTTCATTGAATTTAACTACCTATTATAGCGCTTTTTTCACAAGCGCTGTAAAATACATCTTTCAAATAATTATATACGTTGGAAACCCTCATATCCTCTACATCTTTCAAATAATTATATACGTTGCGAACCCTAATATCCTCTACGTACTGTGCGGCCATCTACGTTGTCTAAGGTATTTTTACACATGATCTGTTCTGTTTTGAAATTGTCAAAAATTGTCAAAACTCATACCACATGATCTGTTCTGTTTTGAAATTTTTAGTTGATATTGGTTTCTTTTTGAAACTTGTTGATATGTTTTGAAAGCTTATTATTTTTGTTACTGCATTTAGATAGGTGGTATAATATGGATAGGAAATGGATTTCAGCCAATCGATTGTCAAAAGAGTATGAAATTGGAGTGAAGGAGTTTGTTGAGTTTGCAGTGAAGAATGCAAAAGATCCAAATAGAGTAGTTTGTCCTTGTTTAAAAATGTTGTTTTGGAAAACGTGTTAGAGAAGATGAATTAGAAGGACATCTAGTATGTAATGGAATTGATCAAAGCTACACATGTTGGATAAGACATGGTGAGAAAAAAAAAGGAAACATTAATTTTGAGAATAGTTCTACATATGCTTCAACTGATTTCGATACAGATACATATGAGCCGGACCGAGTTGATGAGATTGCAAAAGCAGTTGAAGAAGATCTTCGAGATTGTCCTAAAATGTTTGAAAGTTTGTTGAGTGATGCAGAGAAAGAATTATATAATGGTTGTACTAAATTCACAAGACTGTCAGCGATATTAAACTTGTACAACTTAAAAGCGAGTAATGGATGGTCTGATAAAAGCTTTACGGAATTATTAACACTCATAAAAGATATGTTGCCAGATGATAATGAACTTCCCAGTCGGACCTACGAGGCTAAACGGATTTTGTGTTCTATTGGAATGAGTTACGAAAGGATTCATGCGTGTCCTTTATTGAAGGGTATTTTTTTTTCCCCTCCTAATTGCAAAGGTTTAATAAAAAGCTGTAAAACCAATACCAACATACTATATTGTATCACATATCAATGATTTCATTAATTATAAGTAAATTAAGTATCCTAATAAAAATAACTAAAACTTTTAAAATTAAATAACTAATAATTTAAATAAATAAATGTATTTTTATTACTACTTATAGAAAGTTCATATACTTAAAGATATTTTATTAAACAACAAATCGTGAATTTGTACCTTATAATATAATAATGTATAGATTTCCAAGTAGTCCGTCTTTGGGTTAGGGAAGACAAGAAGATTGGACTTTTGTTATAATAAAGATTTGAGAAATCTACCTTACTCCCTCGCATAAATCATTCACCTACCTAAAATATATGAAAATATTATTTTACTTCCTACTACATAATAGTTAAAATTTTCTAAATTATTAACATTTTGATAATTTCCAATTTTTTATTTTAATTTTTAGATTATAAAGAAATGTATTTTAGAAATTTCATATTTATTTAAATTTTCGTAATTTAAAAAATAATATAAAAAAAAGTTACATTTTAAAAATTTCACATTCATTTAAAGTTTTGAATATTTTTAATGAGTTTGCAGATTTATTATTTTTTATTGTAGCGACTTTAAATTTGTATTATTTTTTATCAATATATTTATCAATTTTAATTAATATTCTTTTTAGTAAAAAATAAAAAATAAACATAAATCACCAAAATACTTTGACCGTAAAGCTTTTGTTTTCTATATTAACTTCAAATAAGCTTCTATTACCAATGACCTAAAAAGTAAGGTCAAACACACCGTTACCTTCCCAAAAAAGATGATTACTAATTAATGTTGCATACTTTCATATATATATATATATATATAATATATATATATATATATATATTAATCAGAGCATTATTATAAGCACTCAAATTTCACTTCTTACAGTTTAACATGGCTAATTCAACCACTAAAAATTCTCACCATAGTTTCCTTCTTAGTGCTGATTTCTCAAGGTAATATTTTTTTCAATGGATGACTGTTTACTTTGTAACATGTTATTTTTATTTACTGAAATATATGTTCATCTTAATTTTATAATTAAGAAGAAGAAGAGATTTTCGAAACAAATCATATAGATGAATCATTTTAAAAAGTAATGAAACAATTTTTGTAACATTTGAATTATTTAGAATTATTCAGTAGAGGATATAGCCAGTAATTAATTTGTTTTGTTCAATATCTCAGGTTATAGCCAATGTTCATTGCAAGATATTACCATAGTCCAACGTCAATCAGGAGTAGTACGTAATCAACCTAAGTGGAATGTAACTATCTCCAACAGATGTATATGTACTCAAACGGATGTGAAGTTAAATTGCACTGATTTTCAAACCATTCTACCCATACCCACTTCAATTTTGAAGGTCGAGGGCAATGTTTGCACTCTTAATGATGGCAATCCTGTTTATTCAAACACTGATATAAGCTTCGAATATGCTTCCTCCAAGTCATTTCCATTAAATCCAATTTCATCACAGATTAATTGTTCTTAAATAACCAATGTTGCTTTTATATACCTTCAAACTTTTCCTTGTGGATTGGTTTACTAGTACTAGAGACTAATGATAAGAATAAATGTATGAATATTATCACAAATTAAATAAAAGATATAATTCATATATACTGATATTGTCAAAAAAAAATTACGTTGTTATGTAATCCCACACTCGTTAGATTACTAAATATGTTTGATTTTTTTTTTCATAACTATCTCAAAAATCATGGTTATAAATAGTTATAATTAATGTGTCGATATTATAAAACTTTTTACATTGATATGATAATTAAACTAAAATATATTAAAATTAAGAATAAATATCTATTTTATTTTGAGAGATTTAATTTAATCATTGAGAAAGATAAACTCACTTTTTAGTCCATAAGAAAAATATATTTAAATACAACACATCTTTTAAATTACCAATATTGACATAGTATTTAAATGATAATTGTTTGGTTTGAGTATTATGGGATCTATTTTAAAATTATATAAAACTATATCTCAAATCAATAAAGGTTGAATTTATTAGTTTAATTCAGCTGAGACTGAAACTCAAAAAAATATCAAACTAATTTAATTAGTTTTAGGTAAATTTTTGAGATCATAAGAACATTTGGTTTAATTTTTATATCTCTAGATAAAATTCACAACTATAGAATTAAAATTTAGATTAAAAATTTTAGATTATTTTATAATTATAGCGGTTGTTTCTGTAATTATTTTTTTTTTTTATAAATAATTTCCTTTGATTTTTTATAATAGACTTTTGAATTATAATTTAGTCAACAAAAATTGATATATTTAATTCATATATCTCCTTCCATATGGATCCTTGATTCGGGAGCATCTCACCATATGACATACGATGATAAATATTTTGTGTCTGTGAAACCTGTCTCGTCTGTGTCGGTTATGACTGTTGATGGCACTCCTATGCCACTAGCAGGCGTTGGTTCTGTCTCCACATCTAACATGTCTTTTTCTGATGTTTATTATATTCCTAATCTTACTTTGAGTCTTGCTTATGTTAGTCAAATATGTGATCTCGGTTATTCGGTTATGTTTTCTTCCACTTCTTGTTGTGTGCATGATCCACATTCCGGGAGGCTGATTGAGACAAGTCATAGACAAGGGGGACTTTATGTTTTGGATGACCTACGACTCTCAGATACTGCAACCTTCACAACTATTGCTGACTTATTATCTAGTTTTCGCTTGAATTCCTTATCTTCTAGTTTTTATCTATGGCATTCTCGCCTTGGACATGTTTCTGCTTCTAGATTAAATATTTGGCTTCTACTGGAGCTTAGGAAAGTTACAAACCTGTGATATCTCATATGTTGTGGTTGTAAACTTGCCAAACTTTCAGCTTTACCGTTTAGTAAAAGTGTTTATGTTTCATATGCGCCCTTTGATTTAGTTCACTCTGATGTTTGGGGTCCATCACCGATTCTCACCAAAGGTGGATCTAGATATTATGTTTCGTTTATTGATGATTACACTCGTTATTGTTGGGTTTATCTTATGAAAAAGCGGTCTGAATTTTTTGACATTTATCATATGTTTCGTGCAATGGCCAAAACTCAACATAATTCTGTTATAAAGTGTTTTCGTTTTGATTTAGGTGATGAATATACCTCTAATAAATTTTCTGAATTACTTGCTTATGATGGCACCCTCCACCAAACATCTTGTACTGATACTCCTCAACAAAATGAAGTTGCTGAAAGGAAACACCGTCATATTATAGAGACTGCTCGTTCTCTATTGTTGTCCGCTTCAGTTCCTAGTGAGTTTTGGGGAGAAACAGTTCTTACTGTTGTTCATGCTATTAAAAGAATTCCATCCTCTATCATATCAGGTTTGTCTCCCTTTGAAAAATTGTATGCTTCTACCCCTGATTATCATTCTTTGAAAGTTTTTGGTTATGGGGATGATCAAAAAGGTTATCGTTGTTATGATCCTCATGTAGGAAAACTTTATGTATCTCGTAATGTTGTTTTTCTTAAGCACATTCCTTTTTACTCTATATCCTTTTATTATCAGATTACTAAGAGTTCTGAACTAACCCATATTGACCTGTTTGGTCCTAATGATTATGCTTCTGGTGATTGTAATGTTGAGAATTGCGGGACAAATACTAATACTCCACTTGATGACATCCCTTTTGCCCCCCGGCTTGTTCAACCACCTCCTGCGATTGTTGATCCTCCTCGTTACCCTCTCGTCAACGTAAGTCTACTCAGTTACCTGATTTTGTCTATTCACCACTTACTCAACTTCGTTTGTTTCTTCTTAACCTCTATTCACAGTTTGTCTTGATCCCTCTTCCTATAAAGAGGAATGGTTCTTGATCCTTTGGCAGCAGGCTATGGCAGAAGAACTTCTGTATTGCAAAAATTCAATACTTGGGAATTAGTACCTCCACAACAAGAAAAACAAGCATTTTGTGGGGCTTTGCCCTCACAAAGGCGCCTATTAATCAGCACAAAGGTGGCTTTGTGAGGGCTTTTGGCAAGCCACAAAGAAGCTGGTCACAAAATTTTGTGAGGGCTTTGCAGTCACCAAAAGACAGGCATTTGTGAGGGCTTTTGCAGCCACAAAGTCTGCTTTTGTGAGGGCTAGGGCCGCCACAAAGGACTACTGATTTAAAATCAGATTTTGTGAGGGGCCCAGGCCGCCACAAACATCCCCCTTTGTGAGGGCTTAGGCCGCACAAATGACATCCAGATGAAAAAAAAAATATTTTGTGAGGGCTTGGCCGCCACCAAAAATATTAAGTATAATTTAAAAAATTAATTTTTTAAATTCAAAATTAATTCT
>PGWS01037011.1:0-28992 GCA_002896235.1 Cicer reticulatum | reverse complement strand
TTTGGACTTTGGTGTTGATTTGGGAACAGCCTATCATGTGTGAAAACACAAGTGCAATAAGTATAACCAAGAATCCAGTAATGCACTCCAAGACAAAACACATTGAAGTAAGACATCATTTTATAAGAGATCACTTTCAAAATGGAATCATTAAGCTTGAGTATGTTAACACTACTGCCGAACAGCTAGCTGACATCTTCACAAAAGCTTTACCAAGAGAAAGTTTTCTGTATATAAGGATGAAACTAGGGAACATTGATCCTAGTGAGGTATGATCGTTGATTCTTTCATGGGATTTCTGGTGTTTGCAGTTGTTTTCCAGTTAAATCGATTTGGAAATCGATTACCAGCATGGTAAATGGTTTATAAAATCGATTTGGGAATCCATTGCTTTGGCCCCAGAATTCAAAGTTCAGAAATTTTTTTTTAACTTGCCCGAGCGTCGATTGGGAAATCGACTAGTTCTTTTTTCAACGTTAAGACAATCGATTTGGACATCGATTAAGTAAAACTGGAATTCGATTTTGGGAATCGATTTGAAATATGACCGTTGTGACTAGCCGTTATGTGTAATAATTACTAAATCGATTGACATTACCAGCAACGGTAACCTAATCGATTTGGGAATCGATTTACACGTTTAAGGGATTAAATAGGAACAGTTCTCAATCGATTTCTGCACTGCATTTCTTCAGTTTCACTAATTTTCTCTGTTTGCTTCATCCTTCTTTCTCTGCTATTGTTATTTTGTTGCTATCTACATTCAATCTACAATCTATCTACTTCAATCTACGAGTATGGCACGAGTAAAACAAACCCAGGCACGCACTCCTTCACCTTCATCATCTTCAACCAGTGAAACCCTTCACCACCACCCTCTAACAAAAAGAGTACCCATACCTACACATAAGATACTTGCCAAAGACAAAGGCAAGGCACCCGCTCCTGTTCAAGAGAAGCCTAAAAAAGCCGAAAGGAACCCCCAACGGAAAACTCATGGCTGATGCCATGAAGGTAATTTCACAAAAGAGGAAGAAGAAACCTGTTTCTTCACCCCCTGCCAAGAAAGTTCCTGCATCCAAGGAAAAAGATGCAGAACCTTCTATACCATCAGACTTTATGAAAAGAAAAATCCATGAGGGTAGGACTCTGGATTTTGTCTACTTTGATACTGACGGTTTTACGTTTCAGAATCATCTGCGATTTCACGGTCTTGAGAGCTTTCTATCTTCTACACTCGACAGTTATCCACGTTTGATAAGAGAATTTTATTCTACGTTTAAGCTGACAGAAGAAGGTTTTAAGGCTCAAGTCAAAGGTAAAAGGATTGCTATGTCATTTGATGATTTTTCTACCTTATCAAGATTGCCTTTTTACGGAAAATCTATCGACGGCAGTTCTGAAGCTGATACGGCTGACGGAGGTTGGGAAGAATCTGTTAACAGGCATGCTTCAGTAAAGGACCTGATGATTGATGGTTTTGTGGAAACCATTTCATTACCTATCGGTCAAATGAAGGTCCAACATCGGATGCTGATGTACACGCTGACCAGGATGCTTGTACCTCGTTCAGGCAACCATGCAGTAGTTCAGAAATTGGACATACTATTGTTATGGGGTTTATCAAAGGAGCTTAGGATGAGCTGTACTTGGATTGTGCTAAGGCACATGCTGGAAGCTTCACAGAGCAAGCTTATGTTGCCTTATCCACAACTGATTACCAAGATTCTTAAACATTTCAAGGTTTCATTTGTTAATGAAGAATCTACAAAGACCACTCTGATATTGGAGAATCAATTGTAAACCAAATGCAATTGAAAAGGTTACATGGTATATGGATAAGACCTCAGCCTACTGTTGAACCAGCACAACCTCAGCCTCAACCTGCTACTGCCACAGCCCCTCCGGATTTTGTTGCTAATATATTGGAATTCATAGAAGCTCAGATGGCACACAATGCCAAGTTGCTAGAATCACAGTCCAGAATGAAGCTAACTTAAGGACTCTCCAGGCATCCTTGGATTCGGTTGTTCAGGATGTGGATGCGATTCAAGCTCACTTGGAATCAAGCTGTCATTTGAAGACATCACAGACATCGATCGTCAAGCAGCAGAGGAACCTAACCCAACTCCCTTAGATCACCCTGAGACTCACGTTGAGGAGACACCTGCTGAGGGTAATACATCGGTCTCTGCCTCTCCGTAGATAATAGTGAGGACCAGCCTAGTTTAGGAGATTAGGAGTTTAGGATCTTTGTTGTTTTGCTATGACTTGTTGTACTCATTTCATCTATATCGATAATGAACTAAAACGTTTATCTCACTTCTCTCTGAATTCATTTGTCTTAATCCTTTGATATGCTCATTAATTGCTCTGATTTTCATTGCTCTGATACACAATGTTTTATGATTTCAATCCCCAATGCTTATGTTCTTTAACATAGGGGGAGGAAGTTTTTTTTTTGCCTTTTTTGCCTTAAATGACAAAGGGGGAAAAATTATAACTTGCTAATATTTGTTGCATTTATTTGCTCTGATGACTAAGCTCTGATGACTGATAATGAATTATTTTTTAATGTAATAATGATCTGATTTTGATAAATAGCATGAGTACTGTTATGCTAAGATGCTCTAATACTTATGATTCTATGATCTGATAATGGTACATATGATGCTATGAAATGTTGTTAATATTATTTCTTGAAATGCTCAATTCAAGTTAAAATTGTATGATTGTCACTTATGCAAAAAAGGGGGAGATTGTTGGACTTTAGTCCTTTGAATCCTAATTTTGACACAATTAACAAACATACAATGTTCATACATCATATGATAAATCTAACATTTTAATTGAGCAAGATTTCAGGAACAACAATCCAATCCTACACACTTGAAACAAATTGCTTGGAACACAAGAAATCAACAAAAGTTGATATTGACTGAGTAAATCAATTGGGAAATCGATTTCATAACAAGGGTGTAAGGAAACATAACTGTTTGTGATTGTATAATCGATTAGGCAATCGACTGGCACAATTAGAAATGAAAATTGCACAAGTCAGTGGCAACCTGTTTAACAGGCTAATCGATTGGCAAATCGATTGTACACATCACAAAGTAAAACTGATTGAAACCAATCGACTGGGAAATCGATTGATCAAGTCACAGCGAGAATCCAATTTCTAGGGTAATCGATTGGCAAATCGATTGCTTAGATAATATTTGAAAAATAACTTGACATGTGACAAACACAATCGATTGGACAATCTATTGTGATAATTTCAATCATGTTAAGTTTGGTTGCAATCGATTGGGAAATCGATTGAACTAAATATCAGGTAAGAACTTTTCAGGCAAATACAAACAAATCGATTGGCACTTCGATTAACATCAAAATAGCTAAGTCACTGTCTTGAACACAATCGATTGGCAAATCGATTGAAAGAACGTTTTTGAAATCACAGTGAACTTTGAGCTTGTGGCCAAATCGATTCTGAGTATTTCTAAATCGATTATGAGACTTAATAAATCGATTAAGTAATCGATTGGTGTGATTTTTACTTTGAACGAAACACGTGCAATCGATTATGAAATCGATGCATATAAGTCTGAACATAATTTACTGAAAAGAGTTTGTTTAAAGAATCGATTGGCAAATCGATTGGCTTATGTAGTTTCAAGATTCAAGAAAAACAAGACCCGCGATAATCGATTGGCAAATCGATTAGACCTGTTTTATAACTTTAATGAATCGATTGGCAAATCAATTTATTAGTTGTTTTTCAGAAACTATATAAACTGTTTTCGATCATTCTCTAATTAACACTCATAAACTCTCATTAACACAATACAACACATTGTTAACATTCTGATATTGCTTTTCAGACCAAAGCCAAAAAGATTAACCATAATCATTGAGAGAGCTGAAAAAGTATTCTTGAGAGAAAAGACAATGTTCTCATAATCCATCATTGAATAACCAGATTCGTGAGAAGACACATTGATTCAAGATTGAAGACTTCTTTTATTCTGTTTGAAATAAATACTTTGTAAAGAAAACGACTGCTAGAATCCAGCTAGAAACTGGTGGCAATCTTCTTGGGTGAGAGGCCTCATCAAGAAGGAGCCGTACTTTGATTTTGTGTGAGTCTGCTGAGTGACTACAAGGATCAAGGGGTGAGCAATAGGAAATAGATTGTGAGAGATAGATAGGTTTCGAGGAAACTGGACAATCTGTAAACAATTCACAATTCTTTCTATTGGAGAAAAAGCTGAAATCCAGTTGGATTGTCAGGACTGGATGTAGGTTGTCTCGTTGACAACTGAACCAGGATAAATCTTGGTGCATTCAATCCCCTTATCTTTTTACTTTTAATTGCTAATCTTGTATGCCGCATTATAATTCCGCTGTGAATGTAATATTGCTTTAATTGATTAAAGACTGATATATTCTGATTATTTCGAGGTCATAATAATCAACATTTTAAACCAATCTTGTGCATCCAATAGGTGTTTTTGTGTCATTGGATGAACATTTAAGTTATTTTCGTCCTCCCTAGGCTTATCTTGTCCAATTACGATTTTTAACCAATCTTGTGCTTCCAATAAGTTCATTTTTGTCATTGGATTAACATTTAAGTCATTTTCGTCCTCGTTAGGCTTATTCTTGTCTAATTAGGGTTTTTAACCAATCTTGTGCATCCAATAAGTTCATTTGTGTCATTGGATTAACATTTAGGTCATTTTCGTCCTCCCTAGGCTTATTCTTGTCCAATTAGGGTTTTTTAACCAATCTTGTGCATCCAATAAGTTCATTTGTGTCATTGGATTAACATTTAGGTCATTTTCGTCCTCCCTAGGCTTATTCTTGTCTAATTAGGGTTTTTAACCAATCTTGTGCATCCAATAAGTTCATTGTGTCATTGGATGACATTTAGGTCATTTTCGTCCTCCCTAGGCTTATTCTTGTCTAATTAGGGTTTTTAACCAATCTTGTGCATTCCAATAAGTTCATTTGTGTCATTGGATGAACATTTAGGTCATTTTCGTCCTCCCTAGGCTTATTCTTGTCCAATTAGGGTTTTTAACCAATCTTGTGCATCCAATAGGTGTGTTTGTGTCATTGGATGAACATTTAGGTCATTTTCGTCCTCCCTAGGCTTATTCTTGTCCAATTAGGGTTTTTAACCAATCTTGTGCATCCAATAAGTTCATTTGTGTCATTGGTTTAACATTTAAGTCATATTCGTCCTCGCTAGGCTTATTCTTGTCTAATTAGGGTTTTAACCAATCTTGTGCTTCGAATAAGTTCATTTGTGTCATTGATTTAACATTTAGGACATTTTCGTAATCCCTAGGCTTATTCTTGTCCAATTAGGGTTTTTAACCAATCTTGTGCATCCAATAAGTTCATTTGTGTCATTGGATTAACATTTAGGTCATTGTCGCCCTCGCTTGGCTTATTCTTGTCTAATTAGGGTTTTTAACCAATCTTGTGCTTCCAATAAGTTCATTTGTGTCATTGGATTAACATTTAGGACATTTTCATCCTCCCTAGGCTTATTCTTGTTCAATTAGGGTTTTTAACCAATCTTGTGTATCCAATAAGTTCATTTGTGTCATTGGATTAACATTTTGGTCATTTTCGTCCTCCCTAGGCTTATTCTTGTCCAATTAGGGTTTTTAACCAATCTTGTGCATCCAATAAGTTCATTTGTGTCATTGGATTAACATTTAGGTCATTTTCGTCCTCCCTAGGCTTATTCTTGTCCAATTAGGGTTTTTAACCAATCTTGTGCATCCAATAAGTTCATTTGTGTCATTGGATGAACATTTTGGTCATTTTCGTCCTCCCTAGGCTTATTCTTGTCCAATTAGGGTTTTTAACCAATCTTGTGCATCCAATAAGTTCATTTGTGTCATTGGATGAACATTTAGGTCATTTTCGTCCTCCCTAGGCCTTATCCTTGTCCAATTAGGGTTTTTAACCAATCTTGTGCATCCAATAAGTTCATTTGTGTCATTGGATTAACATTTAAGTCATTTTCGTCCTCCTAGGCTTATTCTTGTCCAATTAGGGTTTTTTAACCAATCTTGTGCATCCAATAAGTTCATTTGTGTCATTGGATTAACATTTAGGTCATTTTTCGTCCTCCCTAGGCTTATTCTTGTCCAGTTAGGGTTTTTAACAAACTTGTGCATCCAATAAGTTCATTTGTGTCATTGGATTAACATTTAGGTCATTTCGTCCTCCGTAGGCTTATTCTTGTCTAATTAGGGTTTTTTAACCAATCTTGTGAATCCAATAAGTGTGATTGTGTCATTGGATTAACATTTAGGTCATTTTCGTCCTCCCTAGGCTTATTCTTGTCCAATTAGGGTTTTTAACCAATCTTGTGCATCCAATAAGTTCATTTGTGTCATTGGATTAACATTTAGGTCATTTTCATCCTCCCTAGGCTTATTCTTGTCCAATTAGGGTTTTTAACCAATCTTGTGCATCCAATAAGTTCATTTGTGTGTCATTGGATTAACATTTAGGTCATTTTCGTCCTCCCTAGGCTTATTCTTGTCCAATTAGGGTTTTTAACCAATCTTGTGCATCCAATACGTTCATTTGCGTCATTGGATGAACATTTAGGACATTTTCGTCCTCCCTACGCTTATCCTTGGTCCACGGTTTTTAACCAATCTTGTGCATCCAATAAGTTCATTTGTGTCATTGGATTAACATTTTGGTCATTTTCGTCCTCACTAGGCTTATTCTGTCCAATTAGGGTTTTTTTACCAATCTTGTGCATCCAATAAGTTCATTTGTGTCATTGGATTAACATTTAGGTCATTTTCGTCATCCCTAGGCTTATTCTTGTCTAATTAGGGTTTTTAACCAATCTTGTGCATACAATAAGTTATATTGTGTCATTGGATGAACATTTAGGACATTTTCGTTATCTCTAGGCTTATTCTTGTCTAATTAGGGTTTTTAACCAATCTTGTGCATCCAATAGGTGTTTTTGTGTCATTGGATGAACATTTAGGTCATTTTTGTCCTCCCTAGGCGTATTCTTGTCCAATTATGGTTTTTAACCAATCCTGTGCATCCAATAAGTTCATTTGTGTCATTGGATTAACATTTGGTCGTTTTCGTCCTCGCTAGGCTTATTCTTGACTAATTAGGGTTTTTAACCAATCTTGTGCTTCCAATAAGTTTATTTGTGTCATTGATTTAACATTTAGGACATTTTCGTCATCCCTAGGCTTATTCTGTCCAATTAGGGTTTTTTTTTACCAATCTTGTGCATCCAATAAGTTCATTTGTGTCATTGGCTTAACATTTAAGTCATTTTCGTCATCCCTAGGATTATTCTTGTCTAATTAGGGTTTTTAACCAAACTTGTGCATCCAATAAGTTCATTTGTATCATTGGATGAACATTTTGGTCATTTTCGTCCTCCCTAGGGTTATTCTTGTCCAATTAGGGTTTTTAACCAATCTTGTGCATCCAATAAGTTCATTTGTTGTTGGATTTTGATCCTTTGATTCCTAATTTGACATAATTAATAATTCAACAATGTTCATACAATACATGATAAATCTAATATTTGAATTGAGCAAGATTTCAGGAACAACAATCAAATCCTACACACTTGGAACAGGTTGCTTGAAACAGAAGAAATCAACAAAAGTTGACTTTTGACTAAAGCAAATCGATTGGGAAATCGATTTCATAACAAGGGTATAAGGAAACACAACTGTTTGTGTTGGTATAATCGATTGGGCAATAGACTGACTGAATTAGAAATTGAAAATGCACAAGTCAGTAGCACCCCAGTTTTGAGGGTAATCGATTGACAAATCGATTATACAATTCACAAAGTAAACCTGATTGAAATAAATCGATTGGGAAATCGATTGGATAAGTCACAGTGGAAACCCAGTTTTAAGGGTAATCGATTGGCAAATCGATTACTTAAAAATCACTTGCAAAATAACTTTCCTGTGACATACAAATCGATTGGACAATCTATGTTGTAATATTTCAATCAAGTTAAATTTGGTCGAAATCGATTGGGAAATCGATTGAACCAAATCCCAGGTAAGAACGTTTTCAGACAAATACATACAAATCGATTGGCACGTCGATTAGTATCAAAATAGCTGAGTCACTGACTCAAACACAATCGATTGGCAAATCAATTGACAAAACCTTTTGAAAACCCAGTGAACTCTGAGCGTGTGACCAAATCGATTTTAAGTATTTGTTAATCGATTATGAAGACTTAACACATCGATTACGAAATCGATTGATATGTGTTTCAGTTTGAACATAACATCTGCAATCGATTACGAAATCGATTCATATCAGTCTTAACATAATCACTGAGAAATGTTGTTTAAAGAATCGATTGGTAAAATCGATTGGGTTATATAGTTTCAAGATTCAAGAAAAACAAGACACACGATAATCGATTGGCAAATCGATTAGACTGGTTTATCACTTTACGAAATCGATTGGTAAATCGATTGATTAATGTGTTTTTCAGAAAACTATATAAACTGTCTTCAATCTGTCTTTCAATAACATGAATGATAATAACAATGATATCAATCTGAAATATACATTGAAATATTCTTGATACACAATAACACTTGGTTAATACATTGAGATTACTTTTTCAGATCAAAGAGAAAAAGAGGATTATCAACAATCAAAAAGATAGCTGGAAAAGTGATCTTGAAAGACAAGGATTCTCATAAACAAATCTTTGATATCCAGAATTGTGAGAAGCCATTTTGACCAAGATTGAAGACTACTTTTTGTTCTTTCTGTATTTCTGTTTGTAATAATTCTTTGAAACAAAAACAAGCGAGAAAATCCAGCTAGAAACTGGTGACTACTTTCTTGGGTGAGAGTGCTCAACAAGAAAGAGTTGTACTTTGATTATGTGATAGGTTGCTGAGTATCTACAAGGATCAGAGGGTGATCAATAGGAAAGAGATCATTAAGATAGATAGGTTTCGGGGAGGAAACTGGACAATCTGTAATTGATTCTTTCTATTGGAGAAGAAAATCTGAAATCCGTTTGGATTTGCAGGACTGGATGTAGGTTGTCAAGTGGACAACTGAACCAGTATAAATCCTTGGTGCAATCTTCTCTAACCCTTAACTCCTTTGATTTACTATCTTGATATATCTGTATATGTGATTAAAATTAGATGCATGTTAAACATATTCTGTAATAAGTAATATTGTTTAATCTGATAATTTGACTTGTATGCATCTTGATTAATCTCATATCAATCTAATAAAACTTGCTAATCTTGTATGCCACAATTTAATTTCCGCTGTGTGTATGAAATTGATTTAATTTCATAAAGAACTGATACATTCTGATATGTTCCGCTTATTACGAGGTCGTATATACCAACAATTGGCCTCAGAGCCTAACTTTTCGAGAGGTAATACTCATAAAAGCACTATGGCCTCAAACGATTTTCTGGGAGAAGGCGCATCGTTAGCAAGACCTCCAGCTTTCAACGGAACAGCTTATATGTACTGGAAGCACAGGATGCTAATCTTCTTGGAAGCCAGTGGCATAGACATCCTTGACGCTGTTGAAAATGGTCCATATATTCCCAAGATTGCAGGAACCAATGACTCAATGATTCTCAAGCCTAGAGCCGACTGGTCAGATGATGACAAGAAAAAGGTAGGTTATAATGCAAAGGCTAAGAACATTATAACATCTGCTCTTTGTGCAGAAGAATTTTTTAGAGTGTCAAACTGCAAGTCAGCAAAAGAAATGTGGGACATTCTTCAAGAAACACATGAAGGAACCACAGACGTGAAGAGAGCTCGCGTAAACACACTTATGCACGAATATGAGTTATTCAGCATGAAAAGGGACGAATCTATCAGTGATCTGCAAACCAGATTCACACACATTGTGAATAATCTTCATGCATTGGGAAAGCAAGTGGATAACGAACAACAGATTGGAAAAATAATGAGATGTCTAACCAGAGAATGGCAGCCAAAGATAACAGCCATAGCAGAATCTAAAGATCTAGCAAAGATGACTCCTGCAACTTTGTTTGGTAAACTAAGAGAACATGAGATGGAATTACATCGACTGGACGAATCAGAGATGGAAAGCCGCAAAAAGAAAGGACTATCCCTGAAGGTTCAAGCCCAGCAATCGAAAACTGAATCAGATAGCTGCTCAGATCAATCCAGTAGTGAATCTGAAGAGCCGGAAATCGGGTTGCTTGTCAAGAAATTCAAGAAGTTTCTGAAGAAGAAAGACAACAAATTCAGAAAACCATCTAGCTCCAAGACTACTGACAACAAGACCATTACATGCTATGAATGTGGTAAAACTGGTCACATAAAGTCAGAATGCTACAAATTGCAAAACAAGAATAGAGCTACAAAATCAAAAGGCAAGGAACCAGTCACCAAAACCAGAAAAGCTTATATTGCATGGAACGATAACGATGAATCCTCTGCATCTTCTGATGAAGAAGAAGTCAACTTGTGTCTCATGGCAGATACAGATTCAGAATCAGAAAATGAGGTTAGTTCACAATCTAATCCAACATATGATGAGCTACAAGAAGCTTTCAATGAACTGCATGATGACTATGTGAAATCCATAAAACAGTTGTTAAGCACAAAGAAAATGCTTGAACAAATGAATGTTGAGCATAAAGAAATTGAAAATTTATGTGAACAACTGAAAAAGGATTCACAAGAAAAAATCTGCAAAGTGCATTGAACTTGAAAATACTGTTGCATCATTAAAATCTGATTTATTAAATTTTGCAAATAGTAAAGATAAGCTAGATGTCATACTTAGCAATCAAAGACATGTTCATGAAAAATCTGGTTTACCGATATACACCAAATATGCATGTCAAAAGAAAAAATAAAAACAGATCTGTATTGGTTATATGCAAACCAGAAATGTCAAAATGGTCAAAAACCTTCTATTGCTAAAGAGTATGTATGACATCTTTACTAAACCAAATAAACATTCATCCTTTGATGGCAGATGTCATTTTCTGTTGGAGAAAGGGACATTTTGTGTCTAATTGCAAATTTAAAAAAATTAGCCAATCAAGGATGGAAGCTAGTTTGGATAGAAAAGAAATCTGTGTTTGACACTAACCAACCAGGACCCAATTTAAATTGGGGACCTAAAACAAAATTCTGATTTTGTATTGCAGGTGTGCTTGACATCCACGAAACACTCATGGTATCTAGATAGCGGATGCTCAAAGCACATGACTGGTGACAAATCCAAATTCCTGAACCTGACATTAAAGGAAGGAGGCTTTGTCAAATATGGTGATAACAACAGAGGAAAATCATTGGAATGGTGATGTAGGTGATGAATCAACTGCAGTAATCAAAAATGTGCTATATGTTGAAGGATTTAAAGCACACTTACTGAGTATAAGCCAGCTATGTGACAAAGGTTTTCAAGTAAGTTTTTCATCACAATCTTGCATTATTGAGCATAAAGATGACAAACACATAAAGCTAATTGGGGACAGAATCAACAACATTTACATGTTGGATTTCAATTCTGTACCTAGTGCTGTATGCTGCTTGTTATCCAACTCAGATGAAACATGGCTTTGGCATAAAAGAATTGCTCATATACACACATAAATCATTTGAATAAACTTGTCAGCAAACAGTTAGTCTTAGGTCTACCAAATAGGAAGTTCTCTAAAGATAGGCTGTGTGATGCATGTGAGAAAAGTAAACTGGTTAAGACTCCATTTCCCTCTATAGACTTGGTTAGAACAAATAGAGTTTTACAACTAGTTCACATGGACCTTTTCGGACCTGCCCAAGTTAAGAGTTTAGGTGGAAACCTGTATGGATATGTGCTGGTTGATGATTATTCTAGATTCACATGGACTTACTTTTTAGCTCATAAAAGTGATACATTCTCTGTTTTCAAAAAGTTTGCTGCTTTAGTACAAAATGAGAATGATTTGAAAATTGTTTCAATAAAAAGTGATCATGGAGGTGAATTCCAAAATGATCTTTTTCAAAATTATTGTGAATCAAATGGAATCAACCACATCTATTCAGCCCCTAGGACACCACAGCAGAATGGGTAGTGGAGAGGAAAAATAGACCCCTAGAAGAGTTAGCTAGGACCATGCTTAAGGACTCCAACCTACCTAAGTATTTGGGCAGATGCACAGTACAGCCACCATGTTGTGTGAATAGAGTTCTCATTAGGCCCCTGCTTAGGAAAACACCCTATGAGCTTTACAAGGGTAGAAAAACCAAACCTGTCCTACTTTAGAATCTTTGGTTGTAAATGCTTTTTGTTTTGAAACAATGGCAAAGAACACCTAGAAAGTTTGACCCTAAGGCAGATGAAGGTATCTTTCTAGGATATTCCCAAACTAGTAAAGCCATAGAATCTACAACAAAAGAACAAAACCATAGAAGAGTCAGTTCATGTAAAGTTTGATGAATCTTTACAAGAAACTTGAACAAAACTCCTTCTAAGGTTATTGAAATTTTGGATGATGTGTAGAATCTGAACCACTAGAACAACCCATCGCTGACCCTCCAACTAGTGCAGACCCTGTAAAACCTATAGAAACCTTGTGAGTTGCCTAAGGAATGGAAGTTCAACTGAAACCACCCTTTAGACAACATTATAGGCGATATCTCTAAAGGTGTTGCAACTAGGAGAAGCCTTAGTCAGTTTTGTAACTTTACAGCCTTTGTATCTCAGATTGAACCTAAGAACATTAAGGAAGCCCTTTTAGATAGTGAGTGGATACTTGCTATGCAAGAGGAGTTAAACCAGTTTGAGAGAAACAAGGTGTGGAACTTGGTACCTAGGCCAGAGGGTAAGCATGTTATAGGAACTAGGTGGGTGTTCAAAATAAGTTAGATGAGAATGGTGTGATAACTAGGAATAAAGCCAGATTAGTTGCAAAGGTTATAGTCAAGAGGAGGAATAGACTTTGATGAGACCTATGCCCCAGTAGCTAGACTAGAAGCCATAAGAATTTTATTGGCTTATGCATGTATCATGGACTTCAATCTATATTCAAATGGATGTGAAGAGTGCCTTTCTCAATGGAGACCTCCAAGAGGAAGTTTTTGTGAGTCAAACACCAGGTTTTGAAAATCCAGATTTTGCTAACCATGTGTATAACTCTCAAAGGCCCTATATGGTTGAAACAAGCTCCAAGAGCTTGGTATGAGAAACTCAGCACTTTCCTCATTCAACAAAATTTTTCAAGAGGAAATGTTGATAAGACACTCTTTACAAAAACTACTGAAAATGACATCTTGCTGGTCCAAATTTATCTTGATGACATCATATTTGGATCAACAAATGATAAACTTTGAAAAGAATTTGAAAACTTAATGAAAGGTAAATTTGAAATGTCAATGATGGGTGAACTGTCATATTTCTTGGGATTTCAGATTAACCAAAGCAAGTGTAAGACCCATAATTTTGAAGTACCATTTATGTATTTTTGATGTATTTTGGATTTTGGCTCGGAGGCTTATATGCCAAAGTTAATAATATTTTGGAGTTTTATAATCAAAAAGATATTTCGATGCCAATTAAAATTTCTCGTCGATAAATAAATTGAATTTAACGGCGGAAAATCCTTTACGGTTAATTTAAGGCGTTTCGGGTGAACGGTAATTTAATAAATATCTAGATTTTGAGATATTTGTTAAGTTATATTAATTAATATATATATATATTTATGTATATATGTTGATAGAAAAGAAAGGAAAGGAAATAGAAAAGAAAGGAAAGGAAATAGAAAGGAAGGAGAATAGAAGAAGGAAAAGGAAGGAAAACAAAATCCCTCGTCTTCTTCCTCTGTTAACCGTGAGACCAATTTTCCTCCTCCTCCCATTTTTCGTTTTTGACGCTTCCTTTTCTTCAAAGCTAGTGACCCAAGGTTGGGTGAGAGTTAGATCAAGGTTTTTGCAACTCCATTCTTCCTCTTTGTTTCGAAAACGAAGAAAAACGGTTTTGAGATCCAAACACAAACCCCTCCGTTTCTTCAAAGATCCAAGCTTCATTTCGCGAAGAGTCAGAAGGGAAGGTTGCTCACCACACACTACGGTCTAGTGAACTAATTTGGAAGCGGCGTTGCGAGCGGAGATTTTACCGGAATTTCTCGCGGTACCGGGAAACGCACGTTAAAGCTAACGTTGAGGTAAGGGCTCCTTCCAAACTTCTAGCTTGCATTAGGGACTTATCTGTAGTTGTGTGGAAAGGAATTTGGTTAGGGTTAAATGTTCAATTTGGGGAAAACGAAACTAGTGCGTTATGGGTAAAAACCTTAGAGTTAGGTTGTTTATAGTGATGAATGTTTCGTGGTAAATGATTTTGATGTATCTGGGTGTTATGTTGCGTGATTTGTGTTCGTTTGTATTGGTGTGTTCGTACTTATGTTTGTTAATTGGTGTGGTTTGTTGTGAATTATGGTTGAATGTGAAAGTATGTTTGAATTTGTTTCTGTGGAATTTGAAAACCATTAGAGTTAAACGAGTATTAAAAATGGAATCTTTTAATACCTCGGTTTACTTAATGTGTATTTGAGGAAAATGTTAAGTTAACTGGGCGTTGAGAATGGGGAATCTCTTAATGTCTCGGTTAACTTAACTATCGTTTTTGAAAATCGTTTCGGTAAATGAGTATTAAGAATGGGGAATCTCTTAATGACTCGTTTACTGAATGTTTTGTGAGAAAATCGTTTAAGTCAAAAAGTATATTAAGAATGGGGAATCTCTTAATATGATTGTTTGCTTAACGTTTTGTTTTGAAATCATTAAGAGTTAATCGGTATTAGAACGGGGAATCTCTTAATGACTTATTTAACTAATGTTGTTTGAAAAAGTCGTTTAAAGTTAAATGGGGGATTAAAAATGGGGAATCTTTTAATATCTGCATTTGCTTAACGATTGTTGTGAATGGAGTCTGTGTATGCTCATGCATTTCATTTGGTAAATTGTGTCGACCCGTGATAGTGGACACCTTGGTAAACTGTACTGACCCGTGATAGGTTGTACGTTTACGATTACTATTGTAGTAATTCGTGTTGACCCGTGATAGGTGATACCTTGGTAAACTTGACCGAACCCGTGATAGGTGGTACGTTTACCCAGTTACTATTTAGTAAATCGTGTTGACCCGTGTAGGTGACACCTTGGTAAACTGTACTGACCCGTGATAGGTGGTACATTTACGATTTACATTTTTGGTGAATTGTGTTGACCCGTGATAGGTGGCACCTAGGTAAACAGTACTGGTCTGTGATAGGCGGCACGTTTACGATTCCCGCTTTTTCTTTTAGTAAATCGTGTTGACCCGTGATAGGTGACACCTCGGTAAACTGTACTGACCCGTGATAGGTGGTACGTTTATGATTTACGCATTTTAGTAAATCGTGCTGACCCGTGATAGGTGCACCTCGGTAATTGGTACTTTGGCCTGCGACAGGCGTACAATTATGATTTACGGCCCTTCGAGGAGGGTTTGGTTTTGGAATTTTCGAGTCCATGCATTTTGGCATATACGCATTGCATTAGGGTGCCTGGCACGCGAGTCATGTTTGATTTGAGTTTATGATGAAGTGATTCGAATTTTGATTTATCGTGATAACTGAGATGAAGGTGTAAGTGTTATGTGTTGTTATTGTGTGTAAGTATGATGGTTATCGAATACTTTGTGTGTCGTAGTAATCGCGTAGGAATTGCTAAGTGTTAGGTTGTGGACTTGATTTGGAAGGACTTGAGTTAATTCATGAATTTTTGGAAAACTGATCAGGGAAATCGATTTCCCAATCGATTGGATGGGTAAACAGGGACTTGGCCAATTCACAAATCGATTAGCCAATCGATTTTCGAAATCATTTTTTTTAAAGGGAATCAGTTAGGAAATCGATTGCCCAATCGATTAGGCCTTAAGTCAGGGGCTCAGGAACCAATCAATCGATTTTTACCAATCGATTGAATCAGCCCAGGATTCTGTTCATTAAGAATCCCTCACCAAATCGATTGCGATCGAAACCAGGGGCTCAGGAACCAATCAATCGATTTAACCAATCGATTGAATTGAGCCCAGGATTTTGTTTTCATTAAAAATCCTTCACCAAATCGATTTCCCATATCGATTGGGCTCAGTGAACATCCTCAGTTTGAGTTAGATGATTGATTTCTCTTTGACTTATCCATGTCTTGTTTTATTATGTGTTAATTAGGAGATCGAGAACTACATTTTACCTTCATTTTAATTGGCAATGTATTGTATGAACTTTCGCATATTGAAAATCCTGTTAAGGTGCATGCTTAGTTGAAAAGTTGTTTTGAGCATTCAAAAACTTAATTGCTATGTGTTAACTGTTATTTTCTGGTTGGTGACCCTTTACACTATTGTGGAAATCTGGGCTTTTGTCCTCAGATGAGAGTCAGGACGGCCCTACCGGTTCGTACCCTACGGACAGGAATGGAGATGGGAACGCTTGACTGCAGTTGTGTTAGGAGGATCTCACGGGGCGCGTGAAGATTACTCAGGGTGTATAGCTTTTTTGGTAGGATGATCAGATTAGGATGATGTATAGGGACTAGGGGTCCTTCTTTTTGGTTTGGAGTATTTTTAGTTTGGAAAACTGTACTTATACAAATATTATCAGTTTGATATCATCTTTGGATGGGTTCCATGTACCATTTGATGTTTATGTAAAAATGTTTTGGATTTATAATTGGAGAAACTTTTCCGCTGCGTAAATTATAATGACTCAATTATTTATCCAAAAGCATTTCCTCATTTGTTTTACTTTGTTTTATTTTAATTTCTTTCAAAAAAAAATATACCCTCGCTTTGAAAAACGGGGTGTTACATTGTGGTATCAGAGCATAGGTTTAGTTTTCTTTGGGAGCTGTGGAACCTTGGTTATAGATTGTAGGTCGACCTATAAGTTAGGAGTTGTTATCTGATCATGTGTCGGTTTAGGTGACTTGAGTTGTCAAGTCCAATATAATTGTGTGTTGTTAGTCGGACGTTAGTTTGGAATTATTTGAAGTAGTGTTAAGACTCTACTTGATGATGGTTTTATAGGAAACCATGCCGCCAAGAAGGAATGACGCTCCGAGAGACAACGCTAATAGGAATGATCAAATGGCGGAGGCTATGAATAACATGGCTGCTTCTGTCGCCTGCACAGACTGCTGCCAAGACTCAACGGGATCTTGAAAGTGGGGAAAGAGAGATCCGTGCTGCAGAGTCAAGAGGGTTAGAAGACTTCCGTCGTTACAATCCTCCTAAGTTCAAGGGGATGAGGGTTCAGAGAAGGCGGATCAATGGATCCAAGAAGTGGAGAAAATCTTTGACATGATAAAGTGTCAGGCGGGAGTGAAGGTCAGCTATGCCACTTATATGCTGTTGGGGATGCTGAGTACTGGTGGAGGAGTGCAAGGTTATTGATGGGAGCAGCCCACGAGGAGGTGAACTGGGAATCGTTCAAAAGAAAGTTTTGGACACAAATACTTCCGATGAGTACCAGGACTAAATTGGGTGACGACTTTCTGAAACTTCACCAGGGGAGCATGACTGTGGGCGAGTATGCTGCTAAATTTGAATCACTATCGAGGCACTTCAGGTTCTTCCGTGAGGAAATTGATGAACCATTCATGTGTCATCGTTTCCAAGACGGATTGAAGTATGAGATTCAAGATTCCGTCTTACCCTTGGGAATTCAACGTTTCCAAGCGCTGGTGGAGAAATGTAGAGAAGTGGAAGATATGAAAAACAAGAGGGCTAGCCGAGTAGGGAATTTTAATTCGGGAGGCCCAAGTCGGGCGAGTTATCAGAACAAGGGGAAGCAAGTTGCTAAACCTTATAATCGACCCCAGAATAACAACGGTGGGCAGAGTCGCCCGGGGAACCAGAATTTCGGGAGGCAATTGGGGCAAGTACTTCGATGTTTCCGATGTGGGGGAGAAGGACACTATGCTAGTGCTTGTACCACTAACATCCCCATCTGTCACAATTGTCGGAAGTCGGGGCACATGGCAAGGGATTGCACGGCTCCAAAGATGGAACCAGTGGTGAATGTAGCTAGGGCTACCCGTCCTACTGCTAGAGGACGCATTTATTGTGTGAATGCTGAAGAGAGGGAAATCCATCTGGTAATCTGATTCAGCGTGATTGTGAGATTGCAGGTAAACTCTAACTGCACTCTTTGATTCGGGGGCAACCCATTCCTTCATTGCTATGGATTGTGTGAACCGCTTGAAGTTATCTGTATCTGCTTTACCTTTTGATCTGGTTGTTTCCACACCTGCTAAGACCTTAACCGTAAATTCTGCATGTTTACATTGTCGAATGACTATACAGAATAGGGATTTCTTGGTTAATCTAATTTGTTTACCGCTAGAATCACTCGAGGTCATCCTCGGTATGGATTGGATGTCTTATCATTATGTGATCTTGGATTGTGCTCGTAAATTGGTTTCTTTTCCCCGAACCAGGAGTTGTTAAGGTATTTAGCTGCTAACAAACTCCGAGTGTCGCTAAGTGAAGGGACTCATGAGTTTTTGTCTCTGGCAAATATGGAGGCAAGATAAATGTGGATATAGAAGATGTGATACTTGTCAACGAGTATCGGGATGTATTTCCAACGGAAATTCCAGGATTGCCACCGGTAAGAGAAGTGGAATTCTTCATTGATTTGCACCCAGGAACGGGACCCATTTCAATGGCACCTTTAAATATCGAATGTCGCCATTGGAATTAAATGAGCTCAAAGGCCCAAATTGAAGACTTGTTGGAGAAGAAATTCATCAGACCCAAGTGTATCACCATGGGGAGCTCCAGTTTTGCTAGTTAAGAAGAAGGACGGAAGCTCGCGCTTATGTGTGGATTATAGACAGCTTAACAAGGCAACTGTTAAGAATCGTTATCCTTTGCCACGAATCGATGATTTGATGGATCAATTGAGAGGGGCCGCGATATTTTCGAAGATTGACTTGAAGTCGGGTTACCATCAGATCCGAGTAAGGGAAGGAGACATTCAGAAAACAGCTTTCAGAACCCGCTATGGACATTATGAATACCTGGTTATGCCGTTCGGAGTTACCAATGCACCGGCAATTTCATGGACTACATGAACAGAATCTTTAATTCATTCCTTGATAGATTCGTGGTGGTATTCATTGATGATATATTGATTTATTCGAGGACTGAAGAAGAGCATGGAGAACATTTACGACAAGTTCTTGAGATTTTACGCGAGAAGCGATTGTATGCCAATCTGTCGAAGTGTGAATTTGGCTAGAGAAAGTGAATTTCTTGGGACATGTGATAACCAAGGAAGGAATCGCTGTAGATCCGGCTAAGATTGAGGCGGTCCTTGCTTGGAAACAAACCTCAGACTGTCACTGACATACGAAGCTTCGTGGGACTGGCAGGGTACTACAGGAGGTTTATCGAGGGTTTTGCTAAAAATTGTGGCTCCATTGACACAACTTACCAGAAAAGATCAACCGTTCGCATGGACGGAGAAGTGTGAAGAAAATTTCCAGTTACTAAAGAGAAAGTTGACGACCTCACCTGTATTGGTATTACCGCAATCAGAAGAACCCTATGAAGTTTATTGTGATGCATCTCACCAGGGGTTAGGATGTGTTCTGATGCAACACAAGAAAGCTGTGGCTTATGCCTCAAGACAATTGAAGATTCATGAGAGAAACTATCCTACTCATGATTTGGAGCTTGCCGCGGTTGTTTTTTGCATTAAAGATCTGGAGGCATTATTTATATGGGTGCACGTTCACCGTGTTCAGCGACCATAAAAGCTTGAAATATTTGTTTGATCAGAAGGAGTTGAACATGCGCCAGAGACGATGGATGGAGACTCTTAAGGATTTTGATTTCACACTGCAGTACCACCCTGGGAAGGCCAATGTAGTGGCTGATGCGTTGAGCAGAAGAAGTGTATCGGTGTCTTCACTGATTATGGCTAGACAACAAGAGTTGTGGGAAGCTTTAGAGACTTACACTTGAACGTAGAGTTTGCACCGGGAATTTTGAAATTCGGAATGATTAAGATCTCGAGTGGATTACTTGAAGACATTGCGAATTCTCAGGATGACGTCTTAATTCAAGAGAAGAGGAATCTATTAGTGCAAGGGAAGACGACTGAGTTCAAGATTGGGGCATATAATATTTTGAGGTGTAATGGTAGGATCTGTGTACCAGAATTACAGCTATGCGGAAAACGATTTTAGAAGAGGCACATAAGAGTAAGCTTGAGTATTCATCCTGGAGCAACAAAGATGTATCAGGATTTGAGGCAGAATTATTGTGGCCAGGAATGAAGAAACATGTGGCGGAATATGTATCCACTTGTCTAACGTGTCAGAAAGCGAAGGTGGAACATCAGCGACCCGCTGGAATCTTGCAACCTTTAGATATACCTGAATGGAAGTGGGACAGCATTTCCATGGATTTTGTAACCGGATTACCAAAGACAAGGAGGAAGAATGATTCTATATGGGTGATAGTGGACCGACTGACTAATCTGCTCACTTTTTGCCGGTAAGGACCACTTATAAGGTAGATCAGCTAACGGAGATCTACATTGCTGAAATTGTGAGGTTACACGGGGTACATCGAGCATTGTATCAGACCGTGATCCGAAGTTCACATCGCATTTTTGGGAGCATTGCACGAAGCGTTGGGAACGAAGCTACGATTGAGTTCAGCTTACCATCCTGAAACGGACGGACAGACTGAAAGGACGAATCAGTCCTTGGAAGATCTGTTGAAGAGCATGTGTATTAGATGATAGGGGAAGCTGGGATGATGTACTTCCGTTTATTGAGTTCACTTACAACAATAGTTTCCACGCGAGCATTGGAATGGCACCTTATGAGGCTTTATATGGGCGCAAGTGTCAAACGCCCTTGTGTTGGTATAAGACGGTGAGAATATGATTGTCGGACCAGAGATGGTGCAACAGACCACAGCTAAAGTAAGGAAGATCAAGGAGAAAATGAAGACTTCACAAGATCGCCAGAAGAGTTACGCGGACAAGCGTCGCAGACTTTTGGAATTCGAACAGGGTGACCATGTATTTCTGAGAGTCACACCTACTACTGGAGTAGGTAGAGCCTTGAAATCGAAGAAGTTGACTCCTAAATTCATTGGACCATATCAGATTTCTGCACGAATTGGGCCGGTTGCTTATCGGATTGCATTACCTCCGATACTGTCCAATATTCATGACGTGTTTCATGTGTCGCAGTTGAGGAAATATCTCGCAGATCCATCTCACGTGATCGAACCAGACACAATCCAGCTAAAGGATAACCTGTCGTTCGAAGTACACCCGTGAGAATTGATGACAGGAAGATTAAGCGGTTGAGGACCAAGGATGTATCGTTGGTCAAGGTGATCTGGAACCCAATTACTGGAGATGCGACTTGGGAAGTTGGAGAGCAAGATGAGAGAACAACACCCAGAGTTATTTATCGATGCATAGTTTCGAGGACGAAACTAATTTTAGGGGGGGAGTAATGTAAGACCCATAATTTTGAAAGTACCATTTATGTATTTTTGGATGTATTTTGGATTTTGGCTCGGAGGCTTAATATGCCAAAGTTATAATATTTTGGAGTTTTATAAATCAAAAAGATATTTCGAGCCATTTAAAATTTCTCGTCGAAAAATAAATTGAATTTAACGGCGGAAAATCCTTTACGGTTAATTTAAGGCGTTTCGGGTGAAAACGGTAATTTAATAAATATCTAGATTTTTGAGATATTTGTTAAGTTATATTTATTATATTATATATATTTATATATTTATGTATATATGTTTGATAGAAGGAGGAAAAGGAAAGGAAATAGAAAAGAAGGAAGGAAATGAAAGAAGGAGAATAGAAGAAAGAAAAGGAGAGGAAAGGAAAATTCCCTCGTCATTCTTCCTCTGTTATACCGTGGAGACCAATTTTTCCCTCCTCCCATTTTTTCTGTTTTCGTTGCTCCTTTTCTTCAAAGCTAGTGACCCAAGGTTGGTGAGAGTTAGATCAAGGTTTTTGCAACTCCATTCTTCCTCTTTGATTTCGAAAACGAAGAAAAACGGTTTTGAGATCCCAAACACAACCCCTCCGTTCTTTCAGATCCAAGCCTCATTTCTCGAAGAGACAGAAGGGAAGGTTGCTCACCACCACGCTAACGGTGCTAGTGAACTAATTTGGAAGCGGCGTTGCGAGCAGAGATTTTACCGGAATTTCTCGCGGTACCGGAAACGCACGTTAAAGCTAACGTTGAGGTAAGGGCTCCTTCCAAACTTCTAGCTTGCATTAGGGACTTATCTGTAGTTGTGTGGGAAGGAATTTGTTAGGGTTAAATGTATCGATTTGGGGAAAAACGAAACTAGTGCGTTATGGATAAAACCTTAGAGTTAGGTTTTGTTTATAGTGATGAATGTTTCGTGGTAAATGAATTTGAATGTCATGTGTATGATTATGGGTAAATGAAATTTTGATGTATCTGGGTGTTATGTGATTTGTGTTCGTTGTATTTGGTGTGTTCGTACTTGATGTTTGTTAATTGGTGTGGTTGTTGTGAATTATGGTTTGAATGTGAAGGTATGTTTGAATTTGTTTCTGTGGAATTTTGAAAACATTAGAGTTAAACGAGTATTAAAAATGGGGAATCTTTTAATACCTCGGTTTACTTAATGTGTATTTGAGGAAAATGTTTAAGTTAACTGGGCGTTGAGAATGGGAATCTCTTAATGTCTCGGTTACTTTAACTATCGTTTTTGAAAATCGTTTCGGTAAATGAGTATTAGGAATGGGGAATCTCTTAATGACTCGTTTACTGAATGTTTTGCGAGAAAATCGTTTAAGTCAAAAGTATATTAAGAATGGGGAATCTCTTAATATGACTGTTTGCTTAACGTTTTGTTTTGAAAATCATTAAGTTAAATCGGTATTAAGAACGGGGAATCTCTTAATGACTTATTTAATTAATGTTGTTTGAAGGTCGTTTAAGTTAAATGGGTATTAAAAATGGGGAATCTTTTAATATCTGCATTTGCTTAACGATTGTTGTGAATGGAGTCTGTGTATGCTCATGCATTTCATTTGGTAAATTGTGTCGACCCGTGATAGGTGACACCTTGGTAAACTGTACTGACCCGTGATAGGTTGTACGTTTACGATTTACTATTTAGTAATCGTGTTGACCCGTGATAGGTGACACTTGTAAACTGTACTGACCCGTGATAGGTGGTACGTTTACGAGTTACTATTTAGTAAATCGTGTTGACCCGTGATAGGTGACACCTTGGTAAACTGTACTGACCCGTGATAGGTGGTACATTTACGATTTACATTTTTGGTGAATTGTGCTGACCCGTGATAGGTGGCACCTAGGTAAACAGTACTGGTCTGTGATAGGCGGTACGTTTACGATTCCCGCTTTTTCTTTTAGTAAATCGTGTTGACCCGTGATAGGTGACACCGATCAGGTAAACTGTACTGACCCGTGATAGGTGGTACGTTTATGATTTACGCATTTTAGTAAATCGTGCTGACCCGTGATAGGTGGCACCTCGGTAATTGATACTTTGGCCTGCGATAGGCGGTACAATTATGATTTACGGCCCTTCGAGGAGGGTTTTGGTTTGGAATTCCGAGTCCATGCATTTTGGCATATACGCATTGCATTTAGGGTGCTTGCACGCGAGTCGTGTTTGATTTGAGTTTTATGATTGAGTGATTGAATTTGATTTATCGTGTTAATTGCGTTGAAATGTTAAGTGTTATGTGTTGATTATGTGTGTAAGTGTGATGGTTATCGAGATCTTGTGTGTCGTGGTAATCGCGTAGAATTGCTAAGTGTTAGTTGTGAACTTGATTAGGAATGACTTAGGTTAATTCATGAATTTTTTGGAAAAACTGATCAGGGAAATCGATTTCCCAATCGATTGGATGGAAGTAAGGGGCTTGGCAAATTCACAATCGATTACCAATCGATTTGTGAAATCATTTTTTTTAAATCCTTTCGAAACCGAATCAGTTAAGGAGGGATCGATTGCCCAATCGATTAGGGCCTTAAGTCAGGGGCTCAGGAACCTGTCAATCGATTTACCCAATCGATTGAATTCAAGCCCAGGATTCAAATCATTAAGAATCCTTCACCAAATCGATTAGGAAATCGATTGGCTCGAAACCAGGGGCTCAGGAACCAATCAATCGATTTTACCAATCGATTGATTGAGCCCAGGATTTTGTTTTCATTAAAAATCCTTCACCAAATCGATTTCCCAATCGATTGGCTCAGTGAACATCCTCAGTTTTGAGTTAGATGATTGATTTCTCTTTGACTTATCCATGTCTTGTTTTATTATGTGTTAATTAGGAGATCGAGAACTACATTTTACCTTCATTTTAAATTGGCAATGTATTGTATGAACTTTTTCGCATATTGAAAAATCCTGTTAAGGTGCATGCTTAGTTGAAAAGTTGTTTTGAGCATTCAAAAAACTTAATTGCTATGTGTTAACTGTTATTTTCTGGTTTGGTGACCCTTTACACTATTGTGGAATCTGGGCTTTGCCCTCAGATGAGAGTCAGGACGGCCTACCGGTTCGTACCCTACGGACAGGAATGGAGATGGAAACGCTTAACTGCAGTTGTGTTAGGAGGATCTCACGGGCGCGTGGAGATTACTCAGGGTGTATAGCTTTTTGGTAGGATGATCAGATTAGGATGATGTATAGGGACTAGGGGTCCTTCTTTTTGGTTTGGAGTATTTTTAGTTTGGAAAACTGTACTTATACAAATATTATCAGTTGATATCATCTTTGGATGGGTTCCATGTACCATTTGATGTTTATGTAAAATGTTTTGATTTATAATTGGAGAAACTTTTCCGCTGCGTAAATTATAATGACTCAATTATTTATCCAAAAGCATTTCCTCATTTGTTTTACTTTGTTTTATTTTAATTTCTTTCAAAAAAATATATACCTCGCTTTGAAAAACGGGGTGTTTACAGCAAAGCAAGGCATTTTCATTAGTCAATCCAAATATTGTCTGATTTGATAAAGAAATTTAACTTTGATAAACTTAAGTCATTGATACACCCATGAGTCAAGGAAATTTCTTAGACCGAAGATGAAAGGGTAGCCTGTAGATGTCACTAGATTTCGTGGTATGATTGGATCTCTGCTCTACCTTACAGCAAGCCGACCAGATATTATGTTCAGTGTTTTGTATGTGTGCAAGGTATCAATCGAATCCGAAGGAATCTCACCTCAGTGCAGTAAAGAGAATTTTCAGATACTTGGTAGGTACTAAAAGTCTTGGTTTGTGGTATCCAAAAGGTTCAACATGTACTTTGGTTGGTTATTCAGACTCAGACTTTGCTGGTTGTAAACTTGACAGAAAGAGTACTTCAGGAACATGTCAATTTGCTTGGTAATTCTCTAGTGTCTTGGTTCAGTAAGAAGCAAACAAGTATTGCATTGTCTACTGCAGAAGCTGAATACATAGCAGCTGGGAGCTGTTGTGCTCAAATCTTGTGGATGAAACAGCATTTAATGGACTTCGGTGTCGATTTGGGAACAGTGCCGATCATGTGTGATAACACAAGTGCTATCAGCATAAACCAAGAACCCTGTAATGCATTCAAGGACAAAACACATTGAGGTTAAGGCATCACTTCATAAGAGACCACTTTCAGAATGGAGTTATCAAACTTGAGTATGTGAACACTACAGAACAATTAGCTGATATCTTCACAAAAGCATTGCCAAAAGAAAGTTTTTTGAACATAAGGATGAAACTAGGGATCATTGATCCTAGTGAAGTGTAAGTTTTTGATGATTCTGGTATTTTTTCAGTAATGTTTTCCAGTTAGGTAAAAGTTTTATAAATCGATTTGGGAATCGATTACGTTAGCCCAGGATTCAAAATTTTCAGAAAATTTTTTTTAACCTTCACGAGCATCGTTTGGAAATCGATTAGCTAAGTGTTCAATCTTTAGACAATCGATTTGGGAACGATTAAGTAAAACAGGAATTCGATTTGAACATCGATTTGAAATATGACTGTTACTCAAAGTTACTAGCCGTTGGAACTTCATCATACTGAATCGATTGAGGATTCCAGCAACGGTAACCTAATCGATGGGGAAAATCGATTTGACTAGGTCAAGAGTATAAAAGGAACAGTTCTAAATCGATTTCTGCACTTTGTTTTCCAGTTTTTTCTCTGCTTTCTCTTGTGTTCTTCATTCTACTGTCTCTGCATTTGTTTGAATCTGCTTTCTACACTCTACCTACTTCGAATCTACACAAAATTGTTGATATGGCCCGAGTAAAACAGACTCAAGCACGCACTCCATCTCATCATCCTCTTCACCAGTGAAACACCATCACAACCCCCAACTTTTACAAAAAGAGTACCCATCCCAACTCACAAAATTCTTGTCTAATTAGGGTTTTTAACCAATCTTGTGCTTTCAATAAGTTCATTTGTGTCATTGGATTAACATTTAGGACATTCTCGTCCTCCCTAGGCTTATTCTTGTTCAATTAGGGTTTTTAAACCAATCTTTGTACATTCAAGTTCATTTGTGTCATTGGATTAACATTTTTGGTCATTTTCGTCCTCACTAGCCTTATTCTGTCCAATTAGGGTTTTTTTTTACCAATCTTGTGCATCCAATAAGTTCATTTGTGTCATTGGATTAACATTTAAGTCATTTTCGTCCTCCCTAGGATTATTCTTGTCTAATTAGGGTTTTTAACCAATCTTGTGCATCCAATAAGTTCATTTGTGTCATTGGATTAACATTTAAGTCATTTTCGTCCTCCCTAGGCTTATTCTTGTCCAATTAGGGGTTTTTAACCAATCTTGTGCATCCAATAAGTTCATTTGTGTCATTGGATTAACATTTAAGTCATTTTCGTCCTCCCTAGGCTTATTCTTGTCCAATTAGGGTTTTTAACCAATCTTGTGCATCCAATAAGTTCATTTGTGTCATTGGATTAACATTTAGGTCATTTTCGTCCTCCCTAGGCTTTATTCTTGTCCAATTAGGGTTTTTAACCAATCTTGTGCATCCAATAAGTTTCATTTGTGTCATTGGATTAACATTTAAGTCATTTTCGTCCTCCCTAGGCTTATTCTTGTCTAATTAGGGTTTTTAACCAATCTTGTGCATCCAATAAGTTCATTGTGTCATTGGATTATCATATTGTGTCATTTTCGTCATCCCTAGCTTATTCTTGTCTAATTAGGAGTTTTTAACCAAACTTGTGTATCCAATAAGTTATATTGTGTCATTGATTAACATTTAGGACATTTTCTCCTCGCTATGCTTATTCTTGTCCAATTATGGTTTTTTTAACCAATCTTGTGCATCCAATAAGTTCATTTGTGTCATTGGATTATCATTAAGTCATTTTCGTCCTCCAAGGCTTATTTCTTGTCCAATTAGGGTTTTTAACAAATCTTGTGCATCCAATAAGTTCATTTGTGTCATTGGATTAAACATTTAAGTCAATTTCGTCTCCCTAGGATTATTCTTGTCCAATTAGGGTTTTTAACCAATCTTGTTGCATCCAATAAGTTCATTTGTGTCATTGGATTAACATTTAGGGTCATTTTCGTCCTCCCTAGGCTTATTCTTGTCCCAATTAGGGTTTTTAACCAAAACTTGTGCATCCAATAAGTTCATTTGTGTCATTGGATTAACATTTAGGTCATTTTCGTCCTCTATAGGCTTATTCTTTGTCTAATTAGGGTTTTTAACCAATCTTGTGCTTCAATAAGTTCATTTGTGTCATTGGATTACATTTAGGACATTTTCGTCCTCCTAGGCTTATTCTTGTTTAGGGCCAATCTTGTGCTTCAAATAAGTTCATTTGTGTCATTGGATTAACATTTAGGTCATTTTCGTCCTCCTAGGCTTATTCTTGTCCAATTAGGGTTTTTAACCAATCTTGTGCATCCAATAAGTTCATTTGTGTCATTGGATTAACATTTAAGTCATTTTCGTCCTCCCTAGGCTTATTCTTGTCCAATTAGGGTTTTTAACCAATCTTGTGCATCCAATAAGTTCATTTGTGTCATTGGATGAACATTTAGGTCATTTTCGTCCTCCTAGGCTTATTCTTGTCCAATTAGGGTTTTTAACCAATCTTGTGCATCTAATAAGTTCATTTGTGTCATTGGATTAACATTTAAGTCATTTTCGTCCTCCCTAGGCTTATTCTTGTCCAATTAGGGTTTTTAACCAATCTTGTGCATCCAATAAGTTCATTTGTGTCATTGGATTAACATTTAGGACATTTTCGTCCTCGCTATGCTTATTCTTCTCCAATTAGGGTTTTTAACCAATCTTGTGCATCCAATAAGTTCATTTGTGTCATTGGATTAACATTTAGGTCATTTCGTCCTTCCCTAGGCTTATTCTTGTCCAATTAGGGTTTTTAACCAAATCTTGTGCATCCAATAAGTTCATTTTGTGTCATTGGATAACATTTAAGTCATTTTCGTCCTCCCTAGGCTTATTCTTGTCTAATTAGGGTTTTTTAACCAATCTTGTGCATTCCAATAAGTTCATTTGTGGCTCATTGGATGAACATTATTGGATTACATTTAGTCATTTTCGTCCTCCCTAGGCTTATTCTTGTCCAATTAGTGTTTTTTAACCAATCTTGTGCATCCAATAAGTTCATTTGTGTCATTGGATGAACATTTAAAGGTCATTTTCGTCCTCCCTAGGCTTATTCTTGTCCAATTAGGGTTTTTACCAATCTTGTGCATCCAATAAGTTCATTTGTGTCATTGGATTAACATTTAGGTCATTTTCGTCCTCCCTAGGCTTATTCTTGTCCAATTAGGGTTTAACCAATCTGTGCATCCAATAGTTCATTTTGTGTCATTGGATTGA